>JASANC010005272.1:0-36130 GCA_030248135.1 Theristus sp. LFF4_11
AAAAACGCGCGCGAGAGGATAACGGCTCATATAATGCGTGATGCGCTGTCCGCTCGCTGACGCTCGCTCGCGCATCCGCATGATTATTCGACGAAAGCTGGAGCGACGACCAACAATAACATTGGCCGCCGCACACGTCCTGGATGATCGCACCGACGAGGGCCGACCACTGAACATGAACAAACATTGATGACGTTGGCCGTCGACCGCGATCGCACGCACGGACAATGGCACGGGTGCCGGCACGATGGTAGAGACGAAGACGATCCACTGGTGATCATCAAAAACATTGTTAGTTTTCGTTCTTTTTCCATCGTTTGTGCTGGTTTCCTTGTGCCGTTGCCAACCCTGTTTTTCGGACAGTAGAAGGGTCGTACTGCATTTTCTTTCTGTTGCTGCCATCCTCAGTGCTGTTCCGCCGAATCACCGCGTCTTGGTCGATCGGTGGTGAGCACCGCTCCCACCGATGGGCCCCCAAACCTAGGAGTGATTCTTTATTCTTTATTGTTTTATCCTGTTGTTTATTTTTATTGTTGTTTTATCCCGGTTATTTTTATTACCCAATTGTACATTTCGGTACGACTGATACCACGAAACATTCAATGAGTTTCTTTGTTGTTGTGTTGTTGTGTTTTATTTTTGTTTAGTTGTGGTAGAGCCCGGTGGGTTGTTGTTGGCCTGCCGTGGTTCTTCTTGTTGTTTTGTCACCTCCACACACTAACCAATTTTCGATTCCAATAGAACCCTAGGAACCGTTTTACTTTTTGTTTTTCTTGTGATATAAGATTTTTGTTTTATTTTTACGATCAAAAGTTTTTGTTTGTTTTTATTATTATTTTTCAAGATCCACATAGAACACCATGAGAGGGCCTCACCCACAGGTCATTGTCTGTTGGCCTGTGGCCCTAGTTTCTATGTTTTTATTGGTTTTTCAATTTTTTTATTGATGCGGTGCTGTGTTGTCGTTGATGCCTTCAAAACAATAGCCCAACAATAGTCTAACCATTATTGTTTTACCAAGTTTTTTTTTCTTTTCTCTTCTTTCACCACCACTATTTTTGTCGGTCTCGTGGAAGAGACCACATCTCAGGGGGGGAAAGTTGTCAGGTCCACACCTGGCGCCTACTTCTTTCCTCAACTGGGATGCTAAACTATTTTGTTCTTTTACACCACACACACCAGTTACAACAGTTAAACTCTTCTTTTCACATTGGTTTTCTATCTTTTTGTGCATTTAACTTTGTTTCCTTCCACAGTTTCTTTGTATTTCTCGCATCCGACTTCACAATAAAATCGAAAGCACCAAATAAATTGGGCTCATCGTAATAAAAGTGAAACATCGGAACGAAGGTACCGTGTGGTCGCCCCACATCAACGGCGACTACGCGATCCGTCCAGGACTGCGCCTGACGTAGGGGCGCCTGGGCGACAACTCACTGCCTGCGCCGATAGCGACAGGTGTAAACTTTGCCGGCCTCGCTTAAAATCTGTAAACCGTAAGTAACCTGCAACAGTCTTTTGTTTAATTGTTTCTTTTATTCTTTCAGTAATACTAGAGGTAGGAGGAAAGCGTTGAGGGGCCCTAACGCATGTGTGACGCTAACACAGCGACGCCAATAACATGTTCCGTGGTTGACGCTAACAAGAAGTCCACGTTGAGACGTCTGGGAAGTCAGAAGCCTAGGAGTGAGAATACTAGAAGCCCTCACTTTGTAACCAGTGTTAGTGAGGTGATGCCACTGACAGTGGGTGGCCAAAGCCACACTGCATCTGGCGTGAGGCACCCCCTTGGAGTGTCTACTCTAGGGTTCAGTGCCGATAATCCTAGTAACACACTCCCCCCGAAGAGTAGGTCTCTGAGGGGGAATTTACAATACGTGACCCTGATTGTCAAGGAAGCGCGTGCGTCACAATCCACAACACAACCAATGCCTATTTTTCTGACTTCTATTTTTATTTTATACCGCATTTTTTACAACAGTCACGAATCTTCAATGAAACCGTACCGAGACCCAATGTACGGTAGAAAACAGCGCGCGTGTGTGTCTTTGAGTCATACAATTCGACTGGTTGCACAACATCTTTTCGTAAAAAGTTTTCGTTGAACGCAAAAAATGTAATTGCATGTGATTTGGAAGTTTGCACGGAAGAAAAAACCTTCAGTTCGTTTGAACTTTAAGGGGACTTAAAACGGTAAACACTGACTGCGATTTTCTGGTGCTGTTTTGATTTCAGTGACAATTTTCTTGCAATCTATTGTGGGTTGTCTTGAAGTTTTTTTCCTTCATCACAAAATGAAATTGTTCCTTGAACACAAACTGTGCTTTTCCAAGCTGACATGAGCTGTCCTTTTATAATCGCCCAGAAAAAGTTAGCTTTTGGGCGTACTTTTAGGTGTTTTGCCCATTTTGGTGTTTTTAAAATAATCGTTGTGCCAAAATCAATTGAGAGTTGTGTACCACACTAATAGCAACGTTCGTGGTTAGGCTCCATGCGGATCTGCGTAAAGCTCATACATCTCATTTTTGCCATGGTTGTTTCCAAAACAGGACACCAAAATGGTCTGCAAAAAATGCAATAATTTCTTCTGTTCTGAATAAGGACTTTTGATATTTATTATTTCAGTAGGTTGGAATGCGCGTTGTATGCTGCACAGCAACACGTTACCTCAAGCCAAATTTGGTCTTCTGTTTGATTCCGTTCCCTTTTGCTCCGTTTCTGTTTGCTTGTCAACGTTTTCGCGATTGTAAAAAAACGGTTTTTCAAACGAGGACATCAGTTTTCGTTTCATTCGCACTCATTTTCATGGCGCGTATGAGTACACACACAAATTTTGTGTCACTTTTTTGGCAGAGTACAGAACTTGCGAAACTTCGAATTGCAGTGAAACAAATGAATGTTGAAATCAAACACCTCATTTGAGTGAGTGTGTGTGTGTTCTTGCAGCTCCGATCCCGTTCTTTCTTCTTTTGCGAGCCCTGCATTTTTTGCAAAAATGATGACAGGTTTAAAGAAACATACTGTACTGTATGTATTTAGTATTGCCAAGCGGTGTTGTGGTGTACCATGGTCTACCACTAAGCGCGTCCCGCAACGCGCACCAGCTCGCGAGTCTTATATGTACACACGTAATGTGCATTGACCACTAGTATAGTCTATTTTTTTCAAATGTGTCAGACCCGAAATGACGTCATGTCATGTACCCTCAAACAAGCGCTTCGCACGCACAGCAAAGCTGACTCAGTTTAGCACTGATCTTTTTACGTAAGAAAAAAAACGGAGAAAGCGTGCATGAAGCCGCGACATTCCTGGTGCCGCTGCGTACTGCAAGACGTTTTTGAACCAAATGACGTCATTTCAGCGTGACACGTTCGAACAAAACTACACCATGTAGCTTTACCTGTTGAAAACCGTTTTGCTCCTCTTTGTTTCAGTCGTCCCACGTACCATTGTGCGATAATAACGTTCACACGTTGCGATCGTTTCATTTGCAACAGCCACTCAAAACACGCAAAGCAACAGGACCATGCATTCGACGACGTTGGCTTCGCTGCTGTGCCTGCAGCTGCTCGTGTGCCCGACCAGCCCGGCCCCCTGCAGCGAGTTTCTGGCGTGCGCACAGCGACAGGGCGAACGGTGCCCGCTGGCGAACACGTGCTCCATGGTGCGCGGCTGGTTGGCATTGAGTGCTCAATGTACCGTAAAGTCGTGCATATGAGGTCTCCTTATGTAGATTTGAAAATCAAAAATTTCTGAAAAAAGTGGAATTTTGTGTGACAACCTTATACATTGTCAGTGGGAGGAGGTCTTATAAAGCGAAGATTAAGAATTGCGGGTCTTAGAAACGGGGTGGGATTTCGACCAAGTCAAAATTTTGAATTTTTTGGTTTCCCGCCGTGTGACACTCCGCCCACTTTTGGGTGGGGGTCTTATGAGTGGGAGGAACCTTATATGCAAGACTTTACGGTATTGGTTCTCGCACTCGTGGGTGGTTACAGTTTACAAAAGATGAGAAAAAAACCTGAGAAAGTTAACGATTTCACTCGAAGCAAGCTCAATATCGTGAAACTGAGATCCGGATTCCATTAAAGCGAACAAACGCTTTGAATCGGAGAGTCAAGAAAAGAACAGTGTGATTGATGCTTAAGACTCGCTTTTTGAGTCGACCGACCCGGCTTCCACACCTCTAAGCACAGTTTTTGAAAAGTTTTCAAATTTTGACGAAATTAACACCAATCGAACCGTCTTGATGCGCTGAGTTCGAAAATCATATTTATCATGCGGATGCGCGAGCGAGCGCCAGCGAGCGGACAGCGCATCACGCATAATATGAGCCGTTTTCCCCTCGCGCGCGTTTTTCAATCTTTCTCGCTGCCCTGCAGCGAGCATAGTATAAGCCACAAACTTGGTTCTGTGCACACGAAACGAACACCCAAAGTTGTGCTTGGAGCCGCGAAAAAATTTTCATCGGACGATTTTTCATACGCTCTAGACACGAAAAACCTATTCTGAAAATCGTGTTACTTCTTTCCCTTTGTCCTTTTTTTCAGGTATGTAATCATATGTGTTCGCCCTTTCAATTTTTACCTGCAACACTTTCACAGTCGAACAAAAATGTTTCCTGGGGTAATTCCATCCGGAGATTTTGAAAATTGGGTTAATTTTTTACCCAGACCCTGTTTTTGGGTAAAAATTGGGCATTTTTAAAAGTTCGCAGGGTTTTCACCTGGTTTTAAGTGTGCGCCCTTTCAATTTATACCTGCGACACTTTCACAGTCGAACAAAAATGTTTCCTGGGGTAATTCCATTCGGAGATTTTGAAAATTGGATTAATTTTTTACCCAGACCTTGTTTTGGGTAAAAAATTGGGCATTTTTTAAAGTTTGCAGGGTTTTCACCTGGTTTTAAGTGTGCGCCCTTTCAATTTTTACCTGCGACACTTTCACAGTCGAACAAAAATGTTTCTTGGGGTAATTTCATCCGTAGATTGTGAATTTTTTTTTGCCCGGGCATTTTTTTTGTCAAAATTGTGCATTTTTTACAGTTCGTAGCATTTCGACTGGGTATCAGCTTTTCACTCTTACAAATTTTGTCTGAGCTACGAAACATAATAGGAAAAAGGTCTAGTCCGTAGGAATTCAATGCGCTGATCACGGATTTTGGGTTAGTTTTCTTACGTGAGCAACTTTAGATGCTGAATCGTGACGATTTCGAGCGAATCGGCCGTGGAAATTGGCGAAATCGGTCTAGAAACGAAAAACAAGAAGAGGGTGTTTTCCAGGGTAATTCAATGCGCTGATCACGGATTTTGGATTAGTTTTCTTACGTGAGCAACTTTAGATGCTGAATCGTGACGATTTCGGGCGAATCGGCTGTGGAAATTGGCGAAATCGGTCCAGAAACGAAAAACAAGAAAAAGGTGTTTTCCAGGGTAATTCAATGCGCTGATCACGGATTTTGGGTTAGTTTTCTTACGTGAGCAACTTTAGATGTTGAATCGTGACAATTTCGGGCGAATCGGCCGTGTAAATTGGCGAAGTCGGTCTAGAAACGAAAAACAAGAAAATGGTGTTTTCCAGGGTAATTCAATGCGCTGATCACGGATTTTGGGTTAGTTTTCTTACGTGAGAAATTTAGATGCTGAATCGTGACGATTTCGGGCGAATCGGCCGCGGAAATTGGCGAAATCGGTCTAGAAACGAAAAACAAGAAAATGGTGTTTTCCAGGGTAATTCAATGCGCTGATCACGGATTTTGGGTTAGTTTTCTTACGTGAGAAATTTAGATGCTGAATCGTGACGATTTCAAGAGAATCGGTCGTTGAAATTGGCGAAATCGGTCTAGAAACGAAAAACAAGAAAATGGTGTTTTTCAGGGTAATTCAATGCGCTGATCACGGAAAACATTTTTGTTCAACTGTGAAAGTGTCCCAGCTAAAAATTGAAAGGGCGAACACTTAAAACCAGGTGAAAACCCTCCAAACAATTAAAAATGCCCCATTTTTTACCCAAAAACAGGGTCTGGGTAAAAAATTAACCCGATTTTCAAAATCTCCGGATGGAATTACCCCAGGGAACATTTTTGTTCGACTGTGAAAGTGTCGCAGGCAAAAATTTAAAGGGCGAACACATGTTGATTACATAGCTGAAAAAAAAAATACAAAGGGAAAGAAGTAACACTGTTTTCAGAATAGGTTTTTCGTGTCTACAGCGTATGAAAAGTAGTCGGATAAAAATTTTTTCGCGGCTCCAAGCACAACTTTGGGTGTTCGTTTCGTGTGCACAGTGCCAAGTTTGTGGCTTATACTATGCTCGCTGGACGCAGCGAGCAAATTTGAAAAAAGCGCGCGAGGGGATAACGGCTCATATTATGCGTGATGCGCTGTCCGCTCGCTGGCGCTCGCTCGCGCATCCGCATGATTGGAACAACTAGAACACTACAGGGATGAAAAATGTCACTTTCAGTCCTAAAAATGGTTAAAAATAGCAAAAACCGTGCTCTGCGGGTTACGGTAATCATAATATAGTTGCGGTATCTAAATGGAAATTGTTCGCATAATCAAGGGGAGCCGATTTATACCAAATTTGACCTGATTAGTTCAAGTATAACACCACACGGATTAGAAACAATCCAAAAAAGAGCCAAAAAGCCAAAAAATTGCAAATATTGGGTTACTGTAACAAAATTTCGCAACGGCACTTACTTTTTTGGATTCAGCGCAAAAAGTTGCCCTAATACCCGTTTTTGGTTTTTGTCTCCGTTGCTCCACAATTTGTCGACATACCGGGAAATACCCTTTATGTATGCGCGCGACCGATATTGTAATGCTTCGTTACTTCTTAAAGGGCAATCGATTTTTTTTATTTTTTGCATACTTGTAGCATTTTTCAAGGGCTTTCAGAATCACTTAGCAAACCTACTCCGCATCCGCTTTAAAAGTGCCCAAACAAAGCAAAAACCACACACTCTTTTAGTTTTTCTTAAATTTAAAACATAAAACAGCATTTTTTGTATAACATTGTTAACATAAAAAATGTGCGCAAGCAATAGCGAAATCGATTGGTTTTTGAATTTTGTTAATAGAGTGAGTAAATTACCTAATTATAAATGATAAATACGCATAATTAGATCACATTATCTTCTCCTACGCAAATACCAAAAAATTCACAAAAAATCACAACGCCAAAAGTATCACTCCATTTCGTCCTCCGTCGTCGCTGTCCTTCCCGCGATACTCATCCTCCTGATATTGCACTCCTGTTCGCATTCCTTTGAGCCGTGTCTCAATTCTTCAAGTGGCCTCTCAATAATTTTCCCACTATCCAGCAAAATCTGCGCTGATTTGGGTGGTACAAGCTTATCAATTTTGCCACGTAGCGGATGCGAGGGATTCAACTTCTTTTTCCTTGTTGTTTGCGCGGCCGTATCCGCGACCCAAACTAAATCTCCGACTTGGTAATTTTCGGGTTCCATATTGAACCACGCTTTATCCGCCGTTTTTTCTTGCGATTGCAGAGTACGAGCGTTGATTTCGTCGTAGTACTCCTTCAACACGGGCTCACTTTGGAACTCCTCTGGCAAGGTACTATACTTCGAGCCAAAATGAACCTCAAATGGTGTGACCCCAAGCACGCTGTGCACTGTTTGATTGTAAGCCGCCACCGCATATGGCAGTTGTTTCGACCAGCGTCCCGATTTCTGTTGCATGTCCAATAACTGTCTACTCAGCGTGGTTTGCAATGTTCGGATTGCACGTTCCGCGATTCCATTGGACGTGTGCGATTTTGGTGTGGTACAGTGATGTTTCACCTTGGAGGCCTCCAACAGCTCTGTCACCCTGTTGGCTACAAATGGTGTTCCGTTGTCACTGACGACTTCTTCTGGCACCCCATAGCGACGAAACAATTCGGAGATGAACGCGTGCACTGTTGAAGCATTGGCTTTTTTGCAAGCTCTCGCTTCCACCCAACGAGACATCGCATCTACTGCTAACAAACAATACTTCACTTTCCCATCTCTACTAAACTCGGAGAAGTCTAAATGCCAGCGTTTCCTTGGCTGATCTGGTGGAGGACGTGGACACAGAGGTAATTTTACCACTTTCTCAGACCGTTGCTGGCAAGCTTTACAGTTAGCGCAAAACATCTGAATGTCTTTTTTCATGTTTGACCAGACGTACAATGGCTGTATTCGTTGCCAAACTTTCAACCATGATGCATGTGTCCCATTTGGTCCTGCATGATGTCTCTTCATGATTTCTTGTTGTTCCGTTGTTAAAACAACTTCCATGGGTCGAACTTTGGTGTTCAGTTCATTTTCCGATTCGATTGGCATGCGAGCCAAAATTCGATTCAAACGGAACTCATTCGTGACCGGTGCTCGCGACAATGCGTCGGCAACTACATTTTGCTTGCCAGGTTTGTAGGCCAGCGTTACTTGATACTGCTGCAAAATAAGTGCCCAACGATGGAGACGCGCTGACGGAGTGTCTTTTTTGAACAGTTCTGACAACGGTCGGTGATCGGTGTACACCGTGACTGGAACGCCATAAATATACGGATGGAATTTCTTCAGAGCAAACACAATCGCTGCTGCTTCTAGTTCGGTCACTGCATACTTCCTCTCTGCTTTGGTCGTGCTTTTACTGGCACAGGCTATCGGCAACCGTCTTCCGTCAGGTTGGTCCTGCTCCAATAACGCTCCCAGCCCATCGAAAGACGCATCTGTAGTTATGAAACACGGTTCATGTGGCCTTGGCATAGCTACCTCCATCGGCTTAGCCAATTTTTCTTTGATTTCCTCAAACTCCATTTTTTGTTCTGTCGTCCATTTTATCTTTTCTTTCTGTGTCTTTGTTGTTGAGAGCACCTTCTGCATGGGAGCTAGCACTGCGGATAGATTCCGATGAAAACGTGTACCAATGTAGTTGGCCATGCCAATGTGATCTAATTATGCGTATTTATCATTTATAATTAGGTAATTTACTCACTAATTATCACAGTAATCACCAATAATTACCTACTATTAGCTATAGCTTAACGCAGAGGCGAGTTAAAACCATTTTTCTAAAGATCCCCCCAAAAAACGGTTTTTTTGTTTTTTGAAACATAAAACCGGGTTAAACTAAAAAATAAATATGATTTTCGAACTCAGCGCATCGAGACGGTTCGATTGGTGCTAATTTCGTCAAAATTTGAGAACTTTTCAAGAACTGTGCCTAAGGAGGGTCGGTATTCTGAAAAAGCCGATCTTAAATCGCAGAGCACAGTCGATTTTGAAGGACGCAAAGGTTTGGTCTGATAACCGCGATGGATGTTCGTATCAAACGTTACATTGGAGAAAACAAACGATGCGTGTCTACACATGTTCGTGCACATACCGTATTACCTCTAATAAACCCCCATGGGGGTTTATTTCTTCAGCGACTTCTGGGGGTGGGGGTTTATTTTGGGGGGGGGGGGCTTTATTTTTGGGGGGGGGGTTTATTTGGAAACCATTTTTAGGAGTGGGCAAAATGGCAAAAATACCTTCCATGGCAGGAAGGAAGTCGCAGAAACTTCTACTCTACATAGAAATTTCCTTTTACAACAGCCTTTTGTAATGAAATTACCATTAACTCATCCATTTGGGGCCTTTGGTAGCACAATTTCATCATTTTCACTGCAACCAGCCACTGAATTCGCTGGGTATGTGTTTCAAACAGGTTTCAATAATCCCCCCATGGGGGATTATTTTGGGGGGGATTATTTGGAAACTTGTCGAGGGGGTGGGGGTTTATTTTTGGGGGGGGTTTAATTTTGGGGGGGGGGGTTAATAGAGGTAATACGGTATTGATGCGGATGCACAAACCTGTGCAGAAAGTGGTGGATTCAGTTTAATTTTCCCAGGCAAAACAAAATTACAAGCAAGAGAAACATAAATGACTTAAATATGAAATTGCAAACAAAAACTTATGTGCGCCGGTTTGCATGAACACCAGCATCTGCACGAACCTGTGCACGAACCTGTGCATCTGCATGTGCATCTGCATGTGCATCTGCATGTGCATCAGCATGTGCATCATTTCACTTCGTGTGCCTCTATTTTTGTTGCCATTGTCATGGTTACCATGGCGCACCAGTGTCAATTCATATTTCTGCCATAACTTTTGTGTTTTGTTTCGTTTCAGTCGCAGCTCGAAGAACGGGTGCCAACAGGTCAGTGGTGCTCATTGGTTTGATTGGATTCTATCATTACACCAAACAAAAATGCAGCTTTATCCAATGCTGTCGGTTTCAAAAGAAGCAATGTATCGTAGTTGGAAGTAAACATCACATTTGTGGTTAGATATGGTTTTTTGCGACTCCCGATCTTGTTCTTTTTGCGATCTCTGTCTTCTGATATGAAAAGTGACGGCTTTAAACAAACCGTACCAACAATGCTCGTGTGACGGTGTGGTGAAGAAAGGTGCAAACTGCGCAACACGGTGCGTACAGCCGAAATTGGATTACATACACCTACATAATGACCTATTTTTGAACGTGTCCCACTGAAATGACGTCATGTGCCACCAAATATGCGCTTGCCGTTCATTGCAAACCAGACTTTCCGTTTAGCCGAGTTCTTCCCGTAAACAAACGGTGAATGTCGTATCAGTCACACAAACTGACATTTTAGTGCCTGTACTTTGACAGACGGGCGTTTTTTAAAGCAAATGACGCCATTTTACCCCGGACGTTGAATAAATCCACAATACTATGCTGTAAAGTCTTGCGTGTTAGACCTGCCCCGTTTATAAAACCTCCCCAAAAGTGGGCGGACTGTCATACGACGGGAAACCAAAAGATTCAAATCTTTGATTCGATCAACATCCAACCACCGTTTAATAGGTCCAAGGTCCAACTTTTTTATAAGGTTAGTTTTGCTTCAGTTTCTTTGTGGGGTCGTCACACAATTTTTTTGTCACAAAATCACATTTTTTCAAAATTTTTGATTTTCAAATTTTTATAAACAAGAGTGCGCGCCTAATATGCAAGACTTCACGGTAATTGTTCTGTAGCAGGGGAATTCGCTGGACTGTGGCTGTTTTTGTAGGGAATTCAAAAAAATCACTAGATAAAATCACTGTACAGTATTTGGGTTTCAACATGATCTTACTTCTCAATCTTTGTGACATGAACGTTTGCTGGTTTGAATGAGCATCAACCATTTTGTTTGAGTTAAAATTCTGGAGCTCACAGCTTACGGTAATGCTCATTTTAGGTCTCGACACGTTCCTTGCTACACTCGTACTAGACTGTTTTATCGTGCAAACAAACAAATTAGTTGCTTTATACACTTAGCGAAAGGAAAAATGTAGCGAAACCTGGTTTTATGGAAATTTCGAAAAATAGGCTTGTGTGTAGCCTTTTTAAGGAAGCCAGCAAATTTTCTCATTGTAGTTTGTGCAAGACAATCTTCAGCTAGCGTGCTGCGTGTTGTCTTCAATCACTTGTATCGACAACAAAGTTGTTCCTGTGCCACGCTTTGCAAGTCTTTATTGAAAAAATGTCGTCTCGAGATCCGAAACAATTATAGAAATCTGTGGTGCCAAAGTTAAAAAAAAAGTTTTTCTTGCCGTTCTTGCACAGTGCTTCCGCGGTAACCAAAAAAAAAAACCGGTGACCGAACCGTACCGTTTGCAATTTGAGTAAACTCCACTGAAACCGCACCGAAGATTATTTTTGCCCTATTAAACCGAAACCGCCCGCGCCCCAAAAAATATATAAACTGCGGCAACTTTTGAAAGTTCTTGGTCAGCAACATTCAGTGACACAAAACCGTGAGCAGTATAGATTGTGTCGAGACCTGAATAGAAATTATTACCGGAAAGGTGTGCATTCATGAAGCAGTATTTAGTGACCGCGCAGCTAGGTTTTAACACAGCTACGCGTCCCTAAATATTCTTCGTGAATGCCGCTTAAAACCCACAAAATGAGGACAATTGCAATGCTCCACAAAGACCGCCATAGCGTGCGAAATGAAATGTGAATGGCCGCGGTTGTGTGAACTAAGAAGAGATTACCAACAATAACAATTGCCAAAAAAGTAAAAGTGCGTTTACGTTGTTTCACAGAGTACGTGGGATTCCCGCGCGACCTGGACGTGCCCCGATTCCTGGAGTCGCTACACGCTGGCCACTTGAAACTGGACGGGCACCGGGTGGCCTCCAACGACGTTGAGGCACGCTGGCCGAACGGACGTGTCCCGTTCGCGATCGTCTTTGAAAGGAACGACCGATTCATGAACGCCAGCAATCAGGTGGCACCAATGAAACTGTTGTTCAATAAAAGTAATAAAACATTTGTTTCAGTTTCTCAAACAAACTACCGGTCACCCTACCGTACCGTTCTAGTGGACCAAAACTCTTTTGAACATCCGAATGCACAAATCATTGGTTAGGTCGCTCGCATGGGCATGCGTACTGCCAGAACCTAGAAATACAGCTAACCGAAAGACCAGGAACAAAACTTGCAGGTCTAAAATATCAGCAGTCCATAAGACTGAAGTCGGCAGTCCAACGCACAAACGCGAATCAATTTGTTTTTGCTTCAGCAACGCGTGACAGTGCTGGTTCGCCGAGCGATGGACATTCTGGAGGCTGTCAGCTGCGTGCGTTTCGTGCGTGCATTCGGCAATGAGACGCACCTGGTCAGGGTTGTCATTGCAAAGGCATTCCACTGCTGGTCGCGCATTGGACGACTGCCTTTCAGGTGTGTATCTCTTTTATTTCTGATGGCACTTTATGGTGTGTTAGTCTGTGCGTGTACGTGTGCGTGTGCGTGTGCGTGTGCGTGTGCGTGTGCGTGTGCGTGTGCGTGTGCGTGTGCGTGTGCGTGTGCGTGTGCGAGTGCGTGTGCGTGTACGTGTGCGTGTGCGTGTGCGTGTGCGTGTGCGTGTGCGTGTGCGTGTGCGTGTGCGTGTGCGTGTGCGTGTGCGTGTGCGTGTGCGTGTGCGTGTGCGTGTGTGTTTGCGTGTGCGTGTGTGTTTGCGTGTGCGTGTGTGCTTGCGTGTGCGTGTGTGTTTGCGTGTGCGTGTGTGTTTGCGTGTGCGTGTGCGTGTGCGTGTGCGTGTGCGTGTGCGTGTGCGTGTGCGTGTGCGTGTGCGTGTGCGTGTGTGTGTGCGTGTGCGTGTGCGTGTGCGTGTGCGTGTGCGTGTGTGTGTGCGTGTGCGTGTGCGTGTGTGTGTGCGTGTGCGTGTGCGTGTGTGTGTGCGTGTGCGTGTGTGTGTGCGTGTGCGTGTGCGTGTGCGTGTGCGTGTGCGTGTGCGTGTGCGTGTGCGTGTGCGTGTGCGTGTGCGTGTGCGTGTGCGTGTGCGTGTGCGTGTGCGTGTGTGTGTGTGCGTGTGCGTGTGCGTGTGCGTGTGCGTGCGTAACCAAAGTGAAACACAATAATGCAACTGCTCTGCTCTGAACAATCTAAACTACTGGCGTTATCGATCGCACTTTCCACAGGCATCAACCGCAGCGTTTGTCGCTCGGCTACTGGTGCTACGGCGAGGCCTACGGCGACGAGGCCGTTTGGCGGACGGTGCACGAGTTGATGCACACGCTGGGCTTCATGCACGAGCACATGCGCCCCGATCGCGACCAATACGTCACCGTGCACATGGACAACATTCTCGTTCGTTCATTTCTTAGTTTCTTCTCGTATTTTCACCGAAAAAGTCAATTAAATGTTGAATTCTCTGAAAATTGCTTTGCTGATGACGCAGCAAGTGTTAACACTGTTTTTTCGGCTCATGACTTGTTTCTGTCCAGCTGGATTTCTGAACAAAGAAGAGCAACATGATGCAACCAACGGCTTTTCACTCAACAAAACGCCATCGCAGGAATCGGACAAGCAGAACTACGAGATCGTCGACCACCTGGGCGTGACGACGCTCGGCCTCGCGTACGACTACGCGTCCATCCTGCACTACCCGGCGTACGCGACGAGCAAAGACGCGCGCAAACCGGTGCTGACGCCACTGAAGCCGCTGCCTGCGGGCGTTGTACTCGGCCAGATGAACAGACTCAGCGAGCTGGACAAGCAGCGCGTCAACCTGCTGTTCCACTGTCCGCAGACACGCACGACTACGGCGGCGCCGTCGGGGGCGTGCGAGAGCGACGAGTTCCAGTGTGCCAATGGACGCTGCACCAGGAAGAGCTACAGGTGCGATGGAGTGCGCGACTGTGCGGACGGCTCGGACGAGAGGACGTGCGGTGGAGGTGCGTCGGCTGCTCTGCTTTGGTGGATTCTTTGATTGCGGGCGATTGCTGGATGGAAGGGTAGAATGTCAATTGTGAGATTCATAGATTAAAACGTCGAAAAAAAGCCAAAAAAACTCAGAAAAATCTTTGCGCTGCTCTGAGCGACCTTAAAAAACACAGGGGTTATCAGGGAGTCGAAGGAACACACATGACTGGCAGTGAAGCAGGTGCACGTACTGTAGCATGCTGTTTCTGGCAGTTCAGCTTTTAGCCAGACATTTTAGTCTCAATAATTGAACTCTAAGATTTAATGGTCTTCTGAAAATTCTCATTGTCAGACGACTGTGTGATGTCGCGTTGGGGCCAGTGGAGCGCATGCAGCGTCACGTGTGGCCCTGATGGCGTCCAACATCGATTCCGGTCAGTTGTGACGCCACCGACTGGCAACGGCAAACCCTGCGGCGACGCAATGGAACGCAGAAGATGCGCAGCTGGCACTGAGTGTGCTGGTGTGTTTTGGTGGAGTTTTTACCACCGGCAAGATCGTAACGCCCGCCAGGACACCTTTTTTCACCCGCACGTCAACCCGATTATAGTAGAGACCCCCAACCCCTTGAATCGAAAAACCCGCCCGTGCCCACCGCTAGTACCCATTTCGCGAAAACGGAAAAACTTCGCTATGACAACTTTTCCGGCTACAAATCTAGCACCTTTTTAGTGATTTAAAGGTGCTGTCTTCTGTCTTCTTCTGTCATCTTTCTTATTAAACGTGACCCAATATGCGTTTGCACGCACAGATAGAGAAAATTTTCAATGGCTTCGCGGCAATTTTAAGTGAGAAAAAACTTACGTATTCTGACGACAGATTCGTGCAAGAAATTGAGAAAAAACCGGTCAGAATGTATTCTCACTAAACAAAATTTATTTTAATTCATATTTAAACCACGTTCTGGCGCGAAACATTTTTTCAGTGTGCGGCTTTTCCACACATCATTCAACATCACTCCGCCTCCTTCGTACGAAAACATAATATGTAGTTGTTTTAAAAACGCTGTAGAAAACAACATCCGAGTCTAGCCATGCACTGTAGCAGATTTTACTTTGTTGTGATACCGCTTACAACAACTGGGAACGAACATTATATTTTAGTTGTCTGCCCCACTGGTCACTTCAAGTGTGACAACAACAAATGCGTGCCGGCGACCTACAGGTGTGACGGCTACAACGAATGCACAGACAACACGGATGAACGAAACTGCCCCACGACCACGACCACGACCACTACCACGACCACGACCACGACCACGGCCAGCCTAGGTAAAGTGATTAGAAGATGTTTAGTGTACACGCAATAGATAAACAAATTTACCACTGTTGTTCTTTTTGCGGAACGTACGTGCAACAAATTGTCGATTTCTTGAGCATCTACACGCAGTAAAAAATCTGAATCTGAATCGATATTTGCACGGGTTTGTGCAACTGCATCAATAAATGCACGAATACGGGCATCTACATGAGCATTATTTTTTTGCGTGTAACCAAAAACGTTAGTGGAATAAAATGAGTGTTGCAACAAGGGTTGTCGCTGTGTAGCAAAATGAACTGCATAGAGAATGAATCGTTTTTCGCTGCCATGCATTGCTACGTGTGTCGAATCATGTGTCACTTAGTCGGACTGTGCTGAAATTCAGTGGAAATCGACGAGTTTATTTTTCAGTATAACAAATTGAAAACACTTTCAAAATTGCTTCCATTATTGGCGAGTTTTGGGATTTCAAATGGGGTAACCAACTACACGATCCTCTGTAATTTTTCACAACGTACGTGTAATGGCCTACTTTAGCCTCATGCTTCCTTGCGGCGCACCGTTCTCTTTTCGCGTGCTGGGAGTGCCTGGCGTGACTGCGTATAACAGGGTGCGTGTGTGCAGACACTCGCCTACTCGTTTCTGATTGGTAGTTGTGGTCGCGTCTGATTGGTTCGTGTTCTATGTTGCTGTGTATTGATTGGTTGTTTCATTCCTAACCCCAGTTAATCCGGTGTCACGTGACTTACTGTATAAATAACCGTGCCCGGCTATTGTTCGGTGTCAGTTAGCGCCAGTTTGTGTTTTATCCTTCTGCTTCTTGAGCTACTGATCGCCTTTCCTGTATTAACGTCGAGAAAGTTCTGTCGAAGCGGTGCCGTTCTATTCTTCGTCTGTCAACTGTTTTATTCGAATAAATAATAAAAGAAAAGAGAGAAACGAATTGAATTGTGAATTAATTGTGGAAATATTAACGACTGACACACACACACACACAACCAAACGCAACCGTGTATTTTTCACTTTGAGCAAAAGTGCAGGTCGACGAAGTTCCGAGCGCTCTGATCCTCATATCAGCGTTCGAGGCCGGGGACTCGGAGCGTGGAGGTCAATCGTCCTTAGTGCGATCAAACCATTACACCCGGGGTGCACACTCCAGTGGAGGTCCCGCCGATCGAACGCCGGCTGAACAGGATAGGAGCGAGTCGAGACCTTGGAGCATCCGTCGGGAGGAGCGAATCTACAGTTTGGAATTCCAGCGCTGCTCGAATGGTCATGGAGGACCGCAGCTAGAGTGGAGCGGAGTTTCAAATCATCTGTGTTCTTCCGGCGCTGCTCGAGGTCATGGAGGACCCGCAGCTGGACTGGAGTTTCACCGCAGTTGGTTCCCGTGCGTCGATTCGTTCGATCCGTGGAGGAGAAGTGAGTTGGGTGCAGTGAGTTTTTGGATTTCTCGGCAGAAAGGTTGTTTTGTTCGGAGCTAAACTTTTCGATCGAGTTTTTTGTTTTGCTCCGTTTTGCTTGAGCCGAGAATCCAAAGTAGCACCCAGTGGCGAATTGTGAGCGACGAGCGGCCAGTTTTGGAGCACCTGTGCAGTTGGAGCGCCCGTCCTGCTTGGAGCGCCTGTGCTGTTTGGAGCGCCCGTCCAGTTTGGGGCCCTGTGCCGCTCGAGGTCATGGAGGACCCGCGGCTGGATTGGAGCTCCAGTGCAGTTGTGCGTCGTCGTTGAAGTTGTGGAGGAGTGAGGTTGGTGACGGGTGTGGACTCTCGGCCAAAAGTTTTCTTTAGTTGTTTTCTTTACTTGGGCGAGTACGGCAGTCGAGTTTTAGTCTCGCTGACGAATTTTTTTGTTTGTTTTGCCGAGAGTCCCTAAGTAAAAACACCCGACAGCTGTTATTCGACCTACGTACGATCGAAGCTACACGGGACTGATCGATCTGTTTTGTGTGCGTCGAAAACAACAGCCTCAGTGATCGATACAGCTTCTGCTCGATCGAAGCAACAGTGATTCGACGACTTCGGTGTTCGATCATCAGGCAGCAGTAACAACTGTCCATGGAGGGACATTGCCTGTGATTCAACTTCTGCTCGATCGAAGCCTCAGTGTTGGATTGTTTGTGCTGCTGTGACGACTGCTGTTGTTTGTTGTGTTCGATTGTTGTACGATTGGTCGAGCGATGGCGAGAAGGAGACGACGACGGCACAAAGGCCATGGAGGGTCAGTGCAGGAGGGCGATGGAGGACAGGTGCAAAGAGGCCATGGAGGGCACACGTCGAAGGCACATGAGAACTGCTGCACCACAAATGTTGGAAGTGTGAATGGATGTTGGGGACGGCCACAGATTGATCAGATTCGCGCCGGATGCAAACGACCCGAGGAAGACTGTGGAGATCGACAGCTGCAACAGTTTTTGTTTTTCTTCAACAATGGACGTCGCAACAGCAACAGCACCAACGTTTGTTTGTTTGACTGGGCTTGGTTAGTTGGTATATCCGGTGACTGCCAAGTGCCATGTCGTTTTCCCGGATTTGCAACAGCAACAGAAGCAGCTGAAATGATCGAAAAGCTCATGGAGGAGCAACGGAACAGCAGACGGATCTAATGGCAAATAATGGTGAGACGCACGGCGGTGGATTTGGCGTAATGGAGAATGGATGTTGCTCGACGACTCATGAAAAAGCAGAAGGGATTCAATCGATCGATGCTGCCGCAATAGAATGATGGCGTTCAAAAAGATGGTGTTCGACTGTTTCGTCGTTGACAACGCTGCTGCAGAAAAGTGCCGTCCGATGGAGAGAGCTGAAGGCTAGTTGGAAAATGGAGCCGCGGTAGAAACAGTCGTGGAAGTCTGGAAGCGGTGCTTGATGACGATAAAGTTGCACATGGAGGTGTAGCACCAGAGGGTTGACGACTGCACGGGTTGTTGACAGCGTTCGCATTCTTTGGAAGACGACCGGCAAAAAGGGCACAAGGACCACGAAAACGCTACTGATGTGGATGAACGGCTGGATTCGGAAGTCGGGAAGCGTCGTCTGGATGTGTTTGGCTGTTGCGCACCAGTCGAACATGTGGACATTTGGAGGACGCACAGACTTCCGTGGATCGCCTGTTCTCCTGAAATGATATTGCCCTGGCTGATAGGTCGCATTGTCATGAAGTTTGGGTTGACGGGAGTAGACGGCCGTCGCTCAGTGCATGGAGCCTGAGTTTGCGCAAATCAGGACCCGCAATTGACGTCTGGAAGACCCATGGGCGGTTTATTGTAAACCTCAACGTCAGTTAGCGACTGAAACTCCGCCCGAACAAGGAGATGACTGGTGCGATAATGGGGCAATGTTGTTTGAGTGTCAGTGGCAGAAGCGGCGGTCAGCTCAAAACGCCGTGGATTCGTCAAAACAAGGAGTCACACGTTGTCGAACGGTGCAGAGCAGTGGATTTTGTTGTGACTAGACACGGCCGGTCGAAGCGCAACAAAGGTGCTATGGATGATGTTTTCCAATGGAGACGTCCTGCTGGAAAATGGTGCGACGAGAGTTGTCGGGATGCCGCCGAACGATTTGCGTCTTAACGACGGACTGTTTTGAGCGCGGACATGGAGAACTGGACGGGCACAAGCGATGGAGAACGCAGCGGTGGAGTCGAATGCGAGATGGTCGTCGAATGGTTAGAAAGAGCGCCGCGATGTCGTCTGGAGTGTCGAATGGTTGAATCAAGTCCATGGAGGGACCTATGAGTTCGAATGGAATGGAGTCGTCTGAAGCGTGGAAAATTCAAAGCCAAATCCATGGAGGGATCCATCAGCGAATTGAGAGAAATGACTTGATAGAACATGAACGAACGTCGAACATGAATGCCGAAAGCATGGAGGCTATAGGCATTTAATAGCGATGGATGGACGAGCGTCGGATGGCGGATGGTGACGAACAACAACGGAATTCAACAGCGTTGAGGAGTTGTGTTGCGCCGGGGTCGTCGCAATTTGAAGGGGGATGGTGGTGGTTCGAAGCGTCGGAAACCCCCGTTTTCACCCTGGGGAGAGGGTGAACGTTGTCGACGACCGTCGAATTAGCTGCAGCTCTTCAGCATTCAATTTGCAACAAAACAATAGTACCAATTCAATCGTCAGCTGTTCGTCGTGAAGATGGATCGGGCTGTTCGTCGTGAAGATGGTTCGTTTGTGCGTCGAGTCAAGAACGGTGGGATGCGCGGATGCTGTGCGACGATGGTGTTTTGCCGTTGGACTGTTAAGCTGTGAAGAAAAATTGTGATTCATTGTGTGCCGAAAGATCTGGCGTTGTGAGTTGTTTTGAAAGTTTCAGTTGTTTGGAAACCTCAAGAGTTTATATTTTGTTCTGAATTTGGTATAGTTTTGGTTTTCACTGTTCCACAGTTTTGGTTTGGTTTTGGTTTTCAGGCACAGTTGTTGAAATTTCGGTCATCCTCGGACGGTTCGTCCACCTTTCTTACAGTTTGGTTTTATTAGTTTCAAAGTTTTCAGATTTTTTGATTTTTTTTGGTCGTTTTTGTGGGCGCTAGAGTCAGATGGTCTGTACGTTTTAGTGTGTGTCGCAAGCTTGTTTTTTTGTTTCGTTGGCCAGGTGCGCCAGAAGTTGTTCTCTGTGAATGTGTGTCGTTTGGTTTTTTGTGTGTCGTTTGTGTGTTGTGAAGTTTTCAGAATTTAACAGGCACTGAACTGACCAATAACCAACTAGTTTTGAATTGTTTTCATGGTTCCGTTTATTCTAAGTGTTTTGAAGTTTTTTGATTTTTGTCAAGTTGCGAGGCCCCAGGTACAGAAGACGTTTGGATTGTTTCGAGAGGGGCGGTAAAAAAAGTTCGTTGGTTTGTGTATTTATGAAAGAAATAAATGTTTAGTGTTTTGAAGTAACTCCGAAATGTATATTTTTGATTTATTCGAAGTTTTGAAAGGTTTTGGATTTTTACTGTGTTTTCAGGGATTCAGATTTTATTATTTTCTTGCAATTCATCCATTTAGAAGTTCCGATGTTTTCTTGTTTTGCAATTCAGAAGTTTTCCAGAAGTTTTGTGTTTTTCCAGTTAACAATAATTTTGCAGAAAGTTAGTTTTTTTTTAAGTTTCTGATTTCTACAATAGGGACCACAATTGGTTATCACAGTTTTGTCATTTTTGTGAAGTTTTGGAAATAGCAGTTAGCTTTGTATGGTAAACGGGTTTCCAAGTTCTACAAGTTTCTAGTTTCAGGATATTGATTTTTGGTTTTTACAGTTCAGGAGTTCTCATTTTTTTGTGTCAATTCGAAGGTTTAGTTTTCAAGCAATAGAATGTTTTGTAGAATTCCACGGTTATGGTTGATTGTAAAGTTTAATTGTGTGTGTGTAACTTTGGGTTTTATTTTTAGTTTTGCCTTGTGTGACGCGGTCATTGATACGATTCAGGAATGGGCGCAGGTTTGCTGCATGCCCTCTCGTTTCGCAGAATCCCGGCATTCGGCTACGTAGGGAGAATGTCGTCGCGAGGTCGCTCCGAGTGGGGGAGTAGGGTCCTGTAATGGCCTACTTTAGCCTCATGCTTCCTTGCGGCGCACCGTTCTCTTTTCGCGTGCTGGGAGTGCCTGGCGTGACTGCGTATAACAGGGTGCGTGTGTGCAGACACTCGCCTACTCGTTTCTGATTGGTAGTTGTGGTCGCGTCTGATTGGTTCGTGTTCTATGTTGCTGTGTATTGATTGGTTGTTTCATTCCTAACCCCAGTTAATCCGGTGTCACGTGACTTACTGTATAAATAACCGTGCCCGGCTATTGTTCGGTGTCAGTTAGCGCCAGTTTGTGTTTTATCCTTCTGCTTCTTGAGCTACTGATCGCCTTTCCTGTATTAACGTCGAGAAAGTTCTGTCGAAGCGGTGCCGTTCTATTCTTCGTCTGTCAACTGTTTTATTCGAATAAATAATAAAAGAAAAGAGAGAAACGAATTGAATTGTGAATTAATTGTGGAAATATTAACGACTGACACACACACACACACAACCAAACGCAACCGTGTATTTTTCACTTTGAGCAAAAGTGCAGGTCGACGAAGTTCCGAGCGCTCTGATCCTCATATCAGCGTTCGAGGCCGGGGACTCGGAGCGTGGAGGTCAATCGTCCTTAGTGCGATCAAACCATTACACCCGGGGTGCACACTTCATACGGTTCTGTTCTTCATTCTGCTCCAACCGTATTTTCAGCAACGGACGTGCTGATCGTAGAAGACAGCTTTGCCTCTCCCCAACCCGTGCGACTGTTGCGCACCGACAGGCGTCCGGCGACAATCGAGACCGTGACACGACACGACATACCGCAATACAAGCTGGCTGGTGCGGTGATGAACGGCAACGACGAATTGATGCTGATTGATGGTAAGTGTGGACATTGCTGTTTGAGGCTTTGTTGCCACCTTGGATTTAATGAAGGCAAACTATAAATTGTCGCCCGAGTTCTGAGAGGCATTGCTGGTGCACAATCATTGTTTTTTAGAAGCTTGCATTGTTTGTTTCCAAGTGTGCAAACAGCAAAAAGTGCAGCCATTTAGTGCTCAACACACGTTTTAATTCGAGCCGTCGTGATTGAAAAACCGTATTTGACGCAACTTTTGTTTGTTATGTGTAAATTCTGTTACAGATTTTTTGCATTTTAATTCCTGCAATGGAGTATGCAGGTTTTACAAGTACCGACAATGAGGAGGCGGGGTCCCGTGACTTAATCCTGTCTGCCACTTTAACCCCACCTCCCAAACACTGGCGTGGGTACTCTCCCACCTGCTTCAATACTGGTTTCTTCTGTTTGTGTCTCGCCTCTCTACACTGATAAGTTGCTATGGCACGTTTTTTAAAGCTATTTTGTTCCGCTTTTATAATAAATCACCTGCCATTCGCTACCATTAAATGCAGGGAACTGCAAATTTGCAAAGGATTAAAAAACGTTTTTCGTCTTTCACCGTTTTATGTTTAACAAAATCCATGTTTTAAAGGCCACATGTAACAAAATCTAGTGCACTCTTTCCATATTCTAGTATAAAGCAACCGCGTTTTTTGTACAGCGAGAGCGAGCGCACATCATATATTTTTTTCATCTACCGAACGCACAGAACAAGAAGCGAGCGCAGGTGTGGGGCTTTCGTCCACCGTTCTGTAGGTGGAAAGTTAGAACCCCGCTGCGGACAAGACACACAATGGAGAAACAGCGACCAATAACAACTACCGTATTACCCCCAATAAACCCCCATGGGGGATTAATACGTCAGCGACTTTTAGGGGTGGGGGTTTATTGGTGGGGGGGGGGGGATTATTTACAAACAAATTCTAGGGGTGGGGGTTTGTTGAAAAATGGCAAAAATACCTTGCATGGCAGGCAAGAAAGTCGCAGAAACTACTACTTTTCACAGAGATTTCCTTTTGTAACTGCCTTTTGTAATGAAATTACCATTAACTCATCCCTTTGGGGCCTTTGGTAGCCCAATTTCACCAATGTCACTGCATTCAGCCACTGAATTCGCTGGGTATGTGTTTCAAACAGGTTTCCAATTAACCCCCATGGGGGATTATTTGTTGAGGGGATTATTCGGAAACTTGTCGGGGGGGTGGGGGTTTATTGGTGGGGGGGATTAATGGTGGGGTTTTAATGGGGGTAATACGGTAATGGTCTACTCCCTCAAGAGCCGAAGGTAAATTGGGCTCGGGGAGTATTGCCCGTTTCCGCCGGAGTTTTGTACCTTACGGTTTCCGGAACCGGCGCGCGACCACATTAAAAAAATCTTCTTCTCTTTCATCCTCCAACAAAATCCACTTTAGGTTTTTAATGAGCGCGAAGCCAAAATCATGGACTCAAACCCCGCGAGTCGTAGTCTTTGCAGAATTTTTAGGCCTGATGCTTTTTGTGCGGCGACACCTAGAAACCTGAATTTATTCGAAATCTTTCACGCGGTAGCATTTTTCTGTGATGTTTACATTAACTGTTCAAAACAACATTAGGGTTTCCGGAATCGGCGCGCAAACAAATAAATTAAAATAAAAAAAAACATTTTGAAAAAATAGGCTGGTGATCGTAACGTTGCCTTCGGGCACTATTTCCTGGCGGTTTTTTTAAATTTGGCTGAAACATCAGCTGAAAGTACGCTCAATTCATCGAATGAGTACATGTGCTCTGAGCCTCTGAGCCAACCGTTGTTTTTGTTAAAAAGTTCTTTTCCGGTTGTCTCTCTTTTACTTTTTGTTTGGGGGCGCTTGGTTTGTTTGTTTGAAATCACGCTGTTTGTTGAAGTTGAATGCAGCAGGGGCGCTTGCTTGGTTTGTTTGTTTGAAATCACGCTGTTTGTTGAAGTTGAATGCAGCATAGAGCATTCATTGCAAAAATGACAAATAACTTTTTTCGCTGAGGATTGATGACTAGTTTCGATAAAAATTGAATAAGAATTGACTTTCTCTATATTCACTTTTTTTACTTCTGATCTGACATTTCTGTTTTGGTTTCTGACATATGACATGGTGTTGAAACATCCGCCTGGCCTCAGGTTGTTTTTTGTGGGTGACAGAGAAGGCAATTGATATGAACGTGAAAACGGTTGTTCAATTAAGCACAAATAGCGCTGTTTTCCTCGGTCCAAGAGAAAACGCCATTAAAACAGCTCATGCAAAAAAATCATTACTTTTCCTTTGTTGAAAACGTAATGTAAAAAACCTGGCCCGGTTGCAGCTTTAACTGGCTTCCGCCGTTTTCTACCTTAGCACAATCCTGCTTAGAATTTTGTTAACTTATCAAAACCAAAATTTCTCTACTGCACTGAATTTCTTTTTCTCTACCTTTCCAATCTATATATCTTTTAAAAAAAAAACAACGACGGTAAATCATGTCAAGATCAAGACCGAATGCGGTGTATAGTCACCGTACTCGATGTCGCCCGCGTCTCTCTCACCTCCACCAGTGCGTTCATTTCACAGGGCACAGCACATCCCACAGCCACGTGTTCAACGTGCGCACGCGGACGTGGGTGACGCGCGGTGTGCCGCCGGTGCAACTGGGAAGAGATCAATACACGTCCACGCACTACCTGGCACAGTGGAACGTGATCATAGTGTGCGGCTGCTGCTGTTACTCATCATGCTCACGATCGTGCGAGCAGCGACCGGCTGACGACCACGCGGCGCCCTGGACGCTCGTTCACGTCAATCGCACACAGGCGCCAGAGCTCTGCCTGGAGCGACACGCCGCTGCCGTGCACCAGGTGCGGGGTTTGTGTTCGGTATTGGAGAACTTTGGTGAATGGATTTTCTGGTAATGGTTTTTTTAATTAATAAAAGGTTGTAAATTGTGGTGGACACAGCTGGTTGTGTGTGTTTATTTTTTTAGTCCTCTGCTCAAAATTGGGGAGTTGTGAAGAATAAATTTTACTTGCTCAGAGAACTGTGGCGCATCAACTTTTTCTAGTCACTGAATCTGTTTTTAGTCAAACAAATGTATTTCGCTGCATTCATTTTTTTAAACACGCAACAAACACTCATAAATGAAATAAGCCGCGACAGAATCTGTAAACTTATGAATTGAGGTTTAACTTGTAGTCGCTGAGCATGAGAATGTGGCATGGGGATGAAGCTTTAGTTTCTGCGTGACTAGAAACAAAATAATGTTAGCTTAAAATATAACTGTAAAAGAACTAGCGTTAAAAATCGGCGCTAAAAAACCTCCAGCGCTACCGTTTTCATTTGTAAAAATCGCCTGTAGTCTGAATTGTATTCAGTTAGTTCCCTTTGTTCCACAGCCCACCTGGGCACTAATTTAGAGCATTCGATTCAAAGATTTTTTTGCGGCGTTTTTCATTTTTGAAAACGCCAGCTTGCCGTTTTTAAAGTTAGAAAACGTGTGCAATTCAAATTTCACGGTGATGCGCGTGCACCAACCAACTTCATTCATTTTAGCTTCCTGCATTTGTCGCGTCCAAAAGAATGTTTTTTTTTAATTTCAAAAGCATTGTCGTCAAACTTAATAGAATGTCATCATTTTTTTTAAAATTAACGACTTGCTTAGCGTGCTTGCACAGCGCAGCCATTTATCCTCGTGTTTCACAATTTTTTGAGTTTCCCAGTTTTTTCAGTCCTAAACCAAAATCTGTAAAACTGCTCCAAAGTTATCGGCACTTGGAAAAACAGATTTCACACGGTGAAAAAACATAGCCGTTAATGAAAATCTTGAAAATCAAAGAAAAAGGAAAATTACAAAAATTGAGTGAATTGTGACATACTGTTTGTTATTCTTATTTTCTCAGTTTCCAGCTTCCTTGGCTTAATGGTTTTGTGCAAAAAATATTTATCGCCGCTAGTTGCTGTCTTTTATATTGCGCTTTCTTTACCTCAAGTTCATGGATGAAGGGTCAGTTTCATAAAAGCTTTAGTTGTCCAATAGTGCTACACCACTGAGCGCATGAATGACTTCGTGAGACAACAAATTTCAATTTCATCACATCACTCTGAAGAGCAGACATCGCTGAATCAGTTTATTAAGAACAACGGAACGGTGGCGTTACATGATTTCATTCAGGAGCACAATGGTGTAGCACTGTTGGTGTTGGACTGACCCCAGAGCAAAGAAACAACGTAGTCGGTCAAAGGTCGCGTCATTCAGACGTGTAGTGAAACACGAGCAGAGTGGATGTGCTGTGCACAGTGCAACAGCCACTTTAACTGAAAAAGACATCTTGTGCTGGCGCTGTGCATGTCAGGAGATTCAAATTTCAAAGATAAAAATCCTAAAAAAAGTTCTACACATGCTCGTGAATGATTCCGAGCACAAAAACATAGGTACGATTGATGTTGAAAATTTTATGTTCTGCAAATTCATTCTAAATATGGGTGGATAAAATGACACGCTGGCACTTTTAATTTTATTCGTTCCATTTTTTAGTGGTGTGTGTGAAAAATCAGAAAATTTTCCTAAAGATGATTTCCACACAAACTGCACACCCTCTCAATGATTGGTTTGTTTTTATTATCAACCATTCAATGAGAAAACAAATCCCAAAGCACAATTACAAACAATTGCAGGGTGAGCTGTTCGTCAATGGTGGCGATTGCGGTAACAGACGAGGGACGCATCGTCTGTCGTACAACCGTGACGGTGCCCAGTGGAAGTGGCACCGTCTGGCAGACATGCAGTGGAGACGATCTAGTCATGGCATGGCCTCCGATGGCACGCACCTGTATGTGCTGAGTTCACTGACACATTATGGCTTTGTGCGTGCATGGAAATTGTATTGCGACCATTTTTGAATCAGAGTCAAATTGCATCAGCATATACAAATAGGTATATGCCGCGAGAAATTTGTACAAAACTATTCTGTTTTTTGTATTATCCAAAATTTCAGCCCTGACATGCTGATTGGTTGCACCGTCTGATACAGAGTCCAATACAGCGATCAGTGTTCCAGCTTTTAGGATCAGCCAATCATGCGTTTGCCATGCAAAGCTGTGTTCTGCTTCTGTTTGTGAGTTTCTGTGTGTGCATGTTCATTGTGTCCCATCAATGGTTTCTTTGTGCAGTTTTGCCTGCGGTGGCTACGATGGGGCAGACAAGCGCAGCTGCGAACGATACTCGGCCTCCACGGGATGGACACCCATTGACGACATGCCCGGTCGAGGTCGCATTCTGGTATGTTGGCACGTTTTACTCGATTGCAATCGGTGAGCACATGCAGACACCACCGAATGTCATGTTGCAAAAAAACGTTTGGTGGGAAACGTATTTGGAATCGTGCGAAAATATTGAATATGCGAACAAAACCGCCTAAATTTTTATTGTGTTTGGAAATAATTGACATGAGACAAAAGGGTATGTTATAAGCCTCTCCACCCCGCCGGCACACCAAAAAGGGACCTTCCCATTACAATGTGGTAAAAAATTGTGAAAATTTTTCAAAACACCAAAAAATCAAAATCGCCAGAAATCAGCCAAATTGAGCAAATCGGCCCAGTACAACCAACAAACTTTATTGCAATTTCTTGAAATTTTTAATTCGAAAATGCGAGCCACTGGCGTGCTGCATGTTTCAGCCAAAACTGATTGTGTTGACTGAAGATTTCTAAATGTCACGTTTGGAGTGCGCTATTTTGAAAATGAAATTAGTCTTGCTCGACACAATCTTACTGCTACTAGCAAATAAAGTCTTCAGTCGTGGGAATAGTTGCATCATATATTGGGAAAAGCTTTTTTGTGTCCACATGAACCTCAGAAAGAAATGGCCTTTTTGTAACGTGTGCAGTATCAAATGCATAGTTACACTGTAGCACAACAGTACACGTGCACAGCGTGGTCATTCGGCTCGTGTTTCACGTTTGAATGACGTTCATTTTCAGCGACGATGTATCGGATTTTACTCATTATTCTTGAGGTAAACATCAATATTTCCCATCTGCACTGGATGTGGCTTGCTCGAACGCCTACCGTTTTCGGTACGAGCGTCTGGTTGGTATCGGTTTTTATAAACAGTGCTTTTTGAGTTTTTTTTGTTTTTTTGCACATTTGCTGGCTAAAAAAACTTGGGTTTCTGTACGCAACAATGAGAAGAAGCATTACCCATTTTGAAAACGAATCAGCTTTTTTAGTTTTTTTGCATTAGTGAACAGTTTGTGACATTGATTGTTTCATTTCATTTCGATGCTTTCCATAACGACATTTTGAACAAAAAAACTTTCTATGCGCAAAAAACAAAAAAAAACAAACAAAATGCTTGAGCAGCCGCTGCCGTTCCCGACTGGGTACTTCAAGTTTCACAGTCGAAGCTGCGACAACGCTGGAAATTCAAATCGCTCCCACTGGAACACAAACAAACAGAGCGACTGTGCTGTGCACAAAAAGAATCTAACTGAACGAACATAGTCACTCTGTATCCAATCAATACAAAAAGTTCGCTGTGTGCGGTTTCGCCAGGTCGACGCATACCGCGGTGCCACCTGGCTCGTCAGTGCGACGGACACCAGGCAGAACTGCTGAAGGTGTTTTGCCACACAGCGTTTCCCCTCCTCTATTTAAAAAAAAACATGTCCTCTTAATTGACAACGCACGGCCGTTACGCTCACATTTCAAGTTTGGAGAGCCTGAATTTCCAGTCGGTTGGTTTCAACCTAGAAATTTGAAGTAAACAACGACCATAGGCTGATAAAGACTCCAAAGACGAATCAAATTTGACCTTGTTCTTCTATGCCACAAATTGTTCACCACTGCAAAAAAGCATTCAAGCTGATTCGATTTCTAAATGCTTCTCTTCTCATTGGTATGAGACCGTTCAGGAAACCAACTCAAAAACTGCCCACAAATGTGACAAGTGCGCGCGCACACCGACTTGCTCATAAACAACTGCTCCGGCTCACAATGCAGCTCGTGCCAGAAACTCTGGGCGTTTCAGCAAGCCACATCCGTGCAGATGGGCATGTGATGTTTACCTCAAGTACAATGGGTAAAAGCCAATCGTGCTGGCGCTTAAAAATGAAGGTCATTCAAACGTGAAACACGAGCCGAACGGCTGCGCATGCTTGTGCACGGTGTGCTAGCCATCTGATACATATAAGGTTAAAAAGGGCGCTTCTTTGTGAGGTGCTTGTGGAAACAAAAAAGTATTTCCCAATACCGTATTACCCCCATTAAACCCCCCCCCACCATTAATCCCCCCCCACCAATAAACCCCCACCCCCCCGACCAGTTTCCAAATAATCCCCCCCCCCACAAATAATCCCCCATGGGGGTTAATTGGAAACCTGTTTGAAACACATACCCAGCGAATTCAGTGGCTGAATGCAGTGACATTGGTGAAATTGTGCTACCAAAGGCCCCAAATGGATGAGTTAATGGTAATTTCATTACAAAAGGCTGTTACAAAAGGAAATCTCTGTGAAAAGTAGAAGTTTCTGCAACTTTCTTGCCTGTCATGCAAGGTATTTTTGCCATTTTTCAACAAAACCCCACCCCTAGAAATTTTTGTATAATAAACCCCCCCCCCCACCAATAATCCCCCCCCCCACCAATAAACCCCCACCCCTAAAAGTCGCTGACGTATTAATCCCCCATGGGGGTTTATTGGGGGTAATACGGTATCATGAAACTGTTCACATGACTGACGGTTTTTATGAACTAAAAAAATATCTTTTTATAAACAACGTTTTTGATTATAAACAACATTCAGAAAGCAGCTGGCCATTGCGACTGGTTTTGGTTGTTTTATGTTCGGAGAGAAATTGGGGCGACATAAAATCTGGTGTAACTTTTGCAGAGATTGTGCTGTAAGATTGTGTCGCATTTTATTTTTAAAATGGTTCTCCAAACGTGACAATCTAAGGTCTTTATTCAAGAAAATCAATGTATCGTCTGTGGCGAATTTTCTGAATTGGAACCTGTGAGATTGTTTGCATATTTGAAAATAGGTTTTTAAAATTTTGTGATTCTTTGACACAAGTCAGTCCCACTATATTTCACTGAAAATTTTTGTAAATTCCACACGAACAGGTCTGTGTCATTTTTTAATTTGTACGGTCATTTGAAAATGATTTTGAAATCACTACGCACCCCCGAAATTCCTGCTAAATAAATTTGATAATTCATTTTTTCAAGTCAGTACACATTATCTGGGCCACACAATTTAAAACTAAAAATGAAACAAACGGAAAATCCGTGAATTTGCTGCTGCCTCTTTCCAGCTGCCACTGGTCGCCGTCGGTCCAGGGCAGTTGCTGGCAATCGGTGGGGACCATTATAGTGGTGATCGCAATGGCCGGGCAGACACCATCGCCCGCTACAGCCGGGGCAGCTGGACGATGCTCAATGTGAGCCTGCCCGCGTGCACAAGCCAATATTCGTGTTTTCGCTTCGCCGTCGTCAATCGGGGGACTTAGTGTTGTCGACCACTTTTTATTGTGATACCTGTGTTTATTTTTTATTGATGCTTGTGGTGGCTTGTTTTGTTTTTTTGTGTTGCACAAAACGTGTATGTACAGTTTTATACTAATTTTTGATTGCAGTTTCTTTCACTGTGGCGTCCGTGTAAAGTTTGCAAGTATACAATAAGAACTCACAGAGGGGACATGTATTTTTTTGCGTGAACCAAACAAACACAAAGTGACACCGTGGCTGTGTACAATTGTAGGCTGCCCGCACATCTGCGTGTTTCACTGCAGTTGATGTGTGACACGGATGGCGAACGTTGTATTTTTGCGTAGCTTTGCGCAACGAGCGGTGCTTTTATGATGTTTTCAGCCAGGGCTAGCCCAGAAAAGCGTACAGGGAACGACGTCGAGTAGGGTGCCATCGAGTTTTCTCAGTCGTTAAGTGCCTGTACACCCCTCGCTGGGGCTTCATCCCCCGAACGCACAGACAGGAGAGTCTAACGCGCTACCAACCAGACTACGAGGGTGATTGTTCTCAGTTCCTCAGAAATTGTGCAACTTCGTTCACCCCCACATCCGATGTCCACTACTGTTGCCCTATTGACGTCGCCAAGAGCAGCATGAATGGGCGGGTTATCACGTGACGCGCGACACGCTGAAACGGTGCATCTCATCCTGTGTAGCTGAAATTCATTCCAGTTGCTCGTGAAATCATTCATTCTTTCTTCTCGTTCATAATTCATTCTTCTTACCGTAATTTAAAGTTTCGCACGTTCTGTATTCTGCGGAAAAGTGACAGGTTTAAACAAACATACTGTACCTGCACAACAATATCAAACGAATGTAAACTCTGAGCAACTGGAAAATGCTTCTCACACTGGCATTTTGACAACGCCTTTAAGCAAGTCTGTGCGTTCAAGTTTCACAAAACAAAACAAAACAAAACGAAACCCGGCAACTTTTTCAATTTTTTTTCATTTAATGTTTCGTTTTTGTGTCTATCAAAGTGCCAAAGTAGGAGCCACCAAGGTAATATTGCAATGATATCAAAAGTGCTCGTTACAAAAAATGCGAATCAATTTAGCACGGTCAGCGAAAGCACCTGTAAAAAGCTGTTTTTAATATCGTTTGTGTTTCAGTTGCTGAAGTCCACACATCCACATCGTATCCATGATTATCTATCGGTCTGTGAAAAAAAAACAACTGGGAATGAAAATGCAATTCAAATATGCTCAACACGCATTGAGCCTCAACGGCGAAATAAATAAAATAAAAACAAAAAAAAACACTGCTGAAACCTGCATATTTTAAAGGCTCACAATACAATTAATGACAGACCTTTAGTTCAAGTGCTTCTTGTGTGGGAAATATGCACATTTCACTTGCAACGATGTTTTGAAACCGAATTTCGATGAGTGTATAACATTAAAAAAACAATGAAATAATGCGTTTTCAATGTGTAGGCATATCGGAAAAGCTGATCATGTAGGCTGATAGATCGCATTTTAATCTTTAAAAACGACCACCACTTCCACTGCCAAAACAATAAGGCTTTTTTCTAATCATTTTTTTTGAAAAAATGCTCGCAATCCCACTTCTAATGTTTGCTTGGACTCGACTTTCTATTGTTGTTGCAAATCCGAGCCTGGAGACATCTGAAATTGTTGAGTTGAGTACCCATTGATCCAGCAGTTTAACGATAAAAATCAAAGCAGATCAAATTGGTTCACATTTTTTGTACTTTTTTTCTCAGTGTCTATGCTGTTCTGTTTTTTTTCACCTCCGATTACCTGCGGATGAGCATGTTTTCCTCTTTATTATCACAATCTCAATAATTTGTTCTTCTCATTGCTAAAAAATAACTCTGTTTTGACAGTGAGCGGGTGCAATATATCAATAATAAAAAAACGTACACAAGGAACTGGAAAAAAGACCAATTCTCTGCACACAAGCAGTCAACACAAGCAAACGCAGCTGAGTCGTGCCGCACACAGCATGAACGGGAATGGACACGATTCACTGGTCGGACAGACGCACCCAGCGCAGGCGTAGCCTGCAGAGGATTTGGCAATCTCTCGCTCATGTTGATCATTCTAATGGAAAACCGTAACAACTGCAGAAACAAAACGTTGTTTGAAATTATTTTGCATTGTACAATCGTGCTAAAAAATGATGCTACAACCAGGCTACTATTGCCGTTCCGGGCCGTTCGCCTCCGGTCGGGGCAATTCTTGTCCAAGCTAGGCTATTTCTATGGTAGATATGGTTTTTCATTTTCAATTTCAGAGTCAGTTCAATCAATGTTCAATAGTCTCACTTGACCGAATTTCGTTAAGACCACGCTCAAAATAAATCCACCCTCGTGGCCTGGTGGTAGCCCGTTAGACTCGTTGTCGACGCGTTCGGGGGATCGAACCCCGCCCGAGGGGAATATAGACACTTAATGACAGAAAAAACTCGATGGGCGCCTTACTCGACGGCATTCAGTACGCTTCTCTGGGTTAGCCCTGACTGAAAACATCGCCTAAAATCACAACAACAAACAATCCACCAGTAACGAGTGAACACATTTCCACGTACGCTTTACTTCCGGATTGACATTTTCAGTTGCGAAATTTTTCTGTATCGTTCGACTGCAAACGCACGGTTCTGAGTGACCATCGGTAAGAAATGGCACCAGAGAGTTCGTAATCAGTAAAAAAACGAAAAACTTCAAATGTACAGTAGTTTTATTGCGGCAACGTTGCTTGAATAACGGTGATAATTGCATGATTTTGCAATCCTCCAGCAAAAACCCACGGAAACCCTGTGCCCTGTGGATCTTATTGAACAGCGACTTTCACAAGTTATTTCGTTTCGTGAAGAATTGTTGCAGGTTTGTGTGACGAATTATTTGTATCTTCAGTTGTTGAGCGTGTGAAACTTATGCACCTGTGGTTTGTTTTGGTTGATGAACTTTTGTTAGATAAAAATAGCGATAAGTTTTTGGGCTCAACAAGCAAGAAGAACTATGATGTAACAACTGATTTCTGTTTATTGGTTGCATGCAAAATGGCAAGACAACAAGTTGGTCAGCAAAAGTTGACCAAGCCGGTCGCTAAAATCTTGGTTGACTGTTTTGTCGCAACACGAACGCACGAATAGAAAATATCACAGAACCAGCAAAAGAAAATGGACAAACTAAAAAAGTTTTTCACAACTCGCGCATGCTATAAAAGTGTCCGAAAAAGTGCCCAGTGCCTTGTCCGCTTCGGTGTCCCGTCCGGTCCGGTGTTCGTGCCCCGAAAATAAAAGTGACCCAAAACGTCGAGTGTGGAGTTGAAACTTTTATTTCTGGGAGACGACGCGGGACACCTAGACATACAGGAAAATGGTCACTTGTTCGAAGTGTTCGGACATTTAGGCGGACAGGACAATGGTCACTTGTTCGAAGTGTTCGGACATTTAGGCGGACAGGACATGGGACACCTGTTCGGAAACACTTTATTAGCGTGCAGCAGCAACAGAAATTTCTATTTTGTCTCAGTAATATCGCTCATACATGTTCCAGTGCGACTCTTGCACCCAATTGGTCAACCCGTTTGATGCTGCATCCGATTTGTAAGCGTATGACTTCTGCCTTGGACCATTGGGTGTGCGTGGGACAGTGGGTTGAGTTCTGGCATCGGTTCTGTCTGGCTTACGTGTAGTAATTTTATTTCTGGTTTGGGCTCAAGCCCGGGTATTGGATTGAGTGCTGGATTTGGTTCTGGTTTTGAGTTCTGGTTTGGGTTCTGGATCTGGCTTGGTTTGGGCCGCCAATACCAATAGGGTATATTTAAGTGTTAGCTTGAGTTCTCCGCTCTGCGGAGCGTATTACTTTGGCTTTCTCTGTTTCTGTTTTTGGGCCGGTTTTTACCTGCGTTCTGGCTTCAGTTCTGGCTGTTATTCAATGAACCAACCATGAGCCACATTGTAGCCATACGACAGGCAGCCTTCGCCCATGACGCATTCCCACGCCCAATCCCACGGTCAGTGTTCACAACAACGTCGGCCAGAAGTGACTCTGTGCGCGCAAAAAATATGCTGGAATCGTCGCGAAAATTTAAAGAAAATAATGTTTTTTTTCTTTTTCTGAACCTTTAGTAAAAAAAGATCCCTGTCGTGCTGAAGTAAGCTGACGTACGTTCAGATGCGGCAAAGGTACGTCTCTATGGACGGTATGTGTGTTATAACATGGGACCTGGGGTGACGTGACGTGCCGTTGTGGTGAGTGGTGGTATTACTTACCGGTATTCACGGACTCCAAATAACTCCCTTGAGCAATTAATGGGAACTTTTGCAGGCTACCGGGTACGCCTGAAAATGTGAAACGTGAGATGAGATGAACGAATAGCAGCAATGTTTGTTTTGAGTAACTGAAGAACCAATCAGCTAGTTGCACGAATTATCTACAGTCCATCTGGAAAATACAGTATATGCAACATGACGTCATGACCAACCAATCAGCGCTGAGAACTATTCATGGCTAACCAATCAGCGCTGAGAATTACCATGACCAACCAATCAGACTGTAGATTTCGTTTCGTTTTATTCAGCGCTCATAAGCGACAGGCAAAAAATGCACAAGGAAACCGGTTCCAATCCAGCAAGCTGGGTCGGGTGCACAGCCAGAAAAAAACTAAAAACAGAATAAATCAATAATTTTTCTTTGTTTGTGTGGATGGCCTGCCCGCACCACCGCCCGCATCTTCATGGCTGTACAGGTAGTAGGATGGTGCAAAGGGGTCGTCGTCTTCTGTCGCGGCTTATTTCATTTATGAGTGTTTGTTGCGTGTTTAAAAAAAATGAATGCAGCGAAATACATTTGTTTGACTAAAAACAGATTCAGTGACTAGAAAAGTTGATGCGCCACAGTTCTCTGAGCAAGTAAAATTTATTCTTCACAACTCCCCAATTTTGAGCAGAGGACTAAAAAATAAACACACACAACCAGCTGTGTCCACCACAATTTACAACCTTTTTATTAATTAAAAAAACCATTACCAGAAAATCCATTCACCAAAGTTCTCCAATACCGAACACAAACCCCGCACCTGGTGCACGGCAGCGGCGTGTCGCTCCAGGCAGAGCTCTGGCGCCTGTGTGCGATTGACGTGAACGAGCGTCCAGGGCGCCGCGTGGTCGTCAGCCGGTCGCTGCTCGCACGATCGTGAGCATGATGAGTAACAGCAGCAGCCGCACACTATGATCACGTTCCACTGTGCCAGGTAGTGCGTGGACGTGTATTGATCTCTTCCCAGGTGCACCGGCGGCACACCGCGCGTCACCCACGTCCGCGTGCGCACGTTGAACACGTGGCTGTGGGATGTGCTGTGCCCTGTGAAATGAACGCACTGGTGGAGGTGAGAGAGACGCTGGAGACATCGAGTACGGTGACTATACACCGCATTCGGTCTTGATCTTGACATGATTTACCGTCGTTGTTTTTTTTTTAAAAGATATATAGATTGGAAAGGTAGAGAAAAAGAAATTCAGTGCATTAGAGAAATTTTGGTTTTGATAAGTTAACAAAATTCTAAGCAGGATTGTGCTAAGGTAGAAAACGGCGGAAGCCAGTTAAAGCTGCAACCGGGCTAGGTTTTTTACATTACGTTTTCAACAAAGGAAAAGTAATGATTTTTTTGCATGAGCTGTTTTAATGGCGTTTTCTCTTGGACCGAGGAAAACAGCGCTATTTGTGCTTAATTGAACAAC
>JASANC010005273.1:0-15561 GCA_030248135.1 Theristus sp. LFF4_11
AATGACATTCCAGTTTAGTCAAGTCATTTCAACGCTAAAATTGACTTCAGAGTAATTCAAATGGAAAAACATGGGGTCGTACGACAGTCAAAATGACCAAATAATGACAAATAACTGAGTACACGAAGGAGTTTGAGAGAAAGTTTGGTGTGAACTGTCAAAAAATTATGCCAGAAATCGAATTCTCAGAGCAAAGTAGTGCGCAAAAATTTTTTCTGACTTCAAAAAAATCAAATTTGGAAAAAAAAACAAAAAGAATTTTTGTAAACCGCCTAACCCTCGGTGGAAGAGTTGGTGCGCAAGACCGGCTGCCTGTGCACGCACAACGCGCTCGCTGAGTGCATGGCGGAGCACCAGGACTGGAGACGCTGTCAGAAGCAGGTCGCTTTGATCGTATTGGGATCGATCGTATCAAATTGGGAACAGACACTGAACGTCGACCACTGGGGGGGGGGGGTTTACGTTCGTTGTCACCGTGTGGCACATTGTTGGTGTGTCGCGTCGCAAATGAGCGGCTTTGGAGTTGTTCTTTTGCTGATTATTTTTCTGATCTCTATTGTTTCATCAGGTCTCCGAATTCCGCGTCTGCATGGCCGACTATTACAAAAACAAATCAGCGCTCGCTGCGTCTAAACGCGGCCAATCGAACTAACCGAGAGAAACACAAAATAATTCAATTCTTATCGTCTGAACAGCATTTTTTCATCTGTTGTCAATGTCGTCGTCAGCGCCGGAAGCACAGTTGGCACCACAATTGCTGGCCGATTTCAAAGATCTCGACTTGGAAGCGGCGGCCGAAACGAGCAGCACTGCCGACGAGGCGGCCGCATTCCGCGAAACGATCGCATCCTACCGGCCGAGGGTCGATGCTCCCAAATGGTTTCTCGACGCCAACATTGTGCACACTCGTGGCGTCGATGATTTCGAGGCGTGCAAAAAGCGCGCCGCTTCGTTGTACGCGACGCAGCGTTTCGCCGAAGCGAGGATGAGTTTTCTGGAGGCGAACTTGTTGCTAGCAGCGCCTGGTGATGGCAAGTATTCACTGGCACTGGAACTGGAGCTGCTCGATTCGATTGTTTGTGCGGGAAAACGGGTTTTTCTTTTTTGGATAACAAAGTGCCGCTTGTACGTCGCCTTGTTATAAACACGTGATTTTGCACCACGACACAGCACAGACGTGAATGTGCTATTGCGCCTGTGTGCGTTTGCCTGTGTGGAACAGAGTCTTGTGTTGGACTCCCCTCCCCTCCTCCCGGTTTCAGAAACCCTCGGGTGTACCATTCAATTTTCGGTGATTTTTTAAAGTGCAATCTCTTGGCGAACCGCCAAAGGCCTGCGGTCTCACCATTTTTACCTGAATATCGTTTCATATCATCCTCGTTGGGTCCTTTTGAATTCGAAACCAATGAGACCAATCCGACAGCGAGAAGCATGGAAACCGCAGAAACTCTTGTTTTCCTTCAGGTACGCTGCTACGTGAAAGAGCGCAACTTTGCCGAAGCACACTGGTATTTTCGGCAAATGGTGCCCAGACTTCAGAACAGCGACCAGCAAGCGAACGTGTGGCTGCTTGCGATGGATTTGTGCAGCGCAGTGCTGTGCGGCGATGCGCAACTGGTGAGCGATCGGACGAACAGAATGTAATGTACTTGCTGGAACTCGATATTCGTCCTCTGTTTCAAGGCACGGGCAGCACACGAGTAATAGCCACAAGCGATTTTGAAAGCGTGTTACAAGTTTATTTTTGTTTTGCATCACGGACACGATTTGTGTGCCCGCACGGTTTCCAAAAGCACTTTCGTCAGCGACTCCCGCCAAACCGTATGCAGAATCGCACGGTCAAACAAACATCCACCCGGTCGTGTGTGTGTGTGCCTGTGTGCGTGTTTGTCACTTTGTAATCACACGTCGTCACATTGCATTTGCATTTCACGACCAGGAGGCGTGTACGACCGCCGAGTGCGGCCTCATATTCGCCGCTCTTCTGTTGCACACGGACAGGACGAACGCAGTGCTCTGGTGTCGACTGGCCGACTTTGCCGAATCACTGGTGATTGCTGTCGATCGTCTGATTCGAAAGCAATCGGCTGACTCCGACCTGACACGCTACCACAGCGTGCTCTGTGTGAAGTGCGCTCGATTGATACACGCGGTTGCTTTGCTGCAGGTAATGATGTTTTTTTTTGTAAAGATATCTCGCAGTCGGTTTCGAACACAGTAACATAGTTGCACAGTTATCGGCAAACACACAGGCACATATGAAAACGCTGTTGCTGGTTTTATTGCATCGGTGTTTTTCGACTGTGCACATTTTTTTGTGTCATAAAAGAGTAAGCTCTCCTCAGACTAGCAATTCGTGGTTGAATCAAAAGCGGTTGGTCCGCACGGTCGTCAAAGCAAAAGTATTTGACATACCACTGCTGACATTTTCCCGCGCCTCACATTTGTAGCCTCATTTTGGCTTGTTCCCGTTAATCACTGATCTTCCATTATGCAGAAAAACAAACAATGAACAAAAACAACAAAACATGTTGCGGTTCATATTTTCATATTTAACCAGGCGCATACCAGAAGCAAAACTGCACGCTTTTTCTCCGGTGTGCGTTTTTAAAAACAGCTTTCGTTGAAAGCGCCACATTCATGGAGCATGAAGCGCTAGCATCACTTCACACAGCGACACGTCGCTACGCATTCATGAAGCAAAACAATGCAGCGCAGCGTCACAGCTGGCTGGCAGCTGACGCGTGCGCGAGGGCACGAACGGGACGCACGTAACCGCGAGTACTCCCATTCGCAGGCCGAACGTCACACCAGAATCTGTCTGTCCACCTCGCTTGACGCGTTTGCCGGTCGCCGACGAATGCAGACACAGCTGGACAACGTGAGACGCCGTTTCACGGAGCTCGAAAACGGGTGGCAACAGTTCGAGCAGCACTCGTCCGTGTCGAATTTGAGAGACTCGTTCCATCGGCGAACGGCGAATGGCGAAAGCGCCGCTGGTGACGCCGCCGTCGTCGTCGATCCAAGCGGCTACTCAGCGGCACCGACCGAGTTCAGGTTCGAATGTTGCTGCGCTGCTTGTTGGTGTTTATTGTGCATTGCCGCAGACGGATCGTGTCGTCTCGCAATTTCGCAATCGACATCCCACCGAAAGTACGACCAATCCGGCGGGGCGGTCTGATACGATGAGGTCAGCAGAACGCTGATGTAAAATATACAACCTAATATATCGTTGTTTCTGTGACGAGGAAACCCCGCAGAAAGCCCCCGCCCCATTGTTGCCGTCGAACACCAACACAGGCACACACGTGGCCGTGCCAGTGTGTTTGTTTTTGGCTTTTCCGTGCAAGTGATTACCAGTCGATCACTTGTCAAGGTGTGGCCGAGTAAGCATCTGTAAAAGAGGAGCACGCGAAATTTGGATGAAAGAAAAAACGTTTTTTAAATGATCAATTTCTTCGCGCTATTTTTTTGTTTTTTGTTTATTGCACACAGGATTGGGAATATTTCGCCTTAAACTGAGAAGTCAAGTACTGCCTTATTAGTTCGTCGGCCATATACTGCACAGTGGTCTGTTTTGCTACTTTTGAAAGCAAGGATGTTCCACATGAACTCCCAACTATAAATTGGTCTGAAACGTTTTCCTTTCAGTTATCGCATGTCCGACTTGGCCAAGCAACGAACTGATAGTGACAGTCTCGGTCGAGCCGACCAATGGGTGCTTGTTGCGGGGCGTTTTTTGCGATTAGAGACTGCCTTTTGTGCTGAAACCGAAGACACGTCATTCTGCTACTGCTGTGCGACTCACCGTGATCTGTTGCAAACAGTATATTGTTGCATTAATGACAGGTTGAGGGAACGGTTTCTGGTACCACAGAAAATGAAACGTGGTAGGTAGGAGACGCGAGTTAACCATTTAACCCATTGAGTAACGATGGCCAACATCATGCACGTTCTTTGGAACGTTAGGCAAACGTTATTCAGTGGATTATCTATTATGTAAACGCTGCACACGAAAAATGCAAAAGTAATTCCTGATAACATGCACGTTAACAAGCGTTTGCATTGTCATAAACGTGCGTTTTAACGGCGTTTTTTAGCGTTTCAAAACGTTTCAATTTCTGGTTCTCTTGTGTTGGTTGATTTCACACACCACTTGGACTCGCTGTATTTCTCGCTGTATTGTTGTCTCAAAAAAGTATGGTGAATAAATAAAAATGCAATTATTGTTTGAAAAACATGGAAACATCTGTCCAATCTCGTGTCATTAGTTCACCTGCTGTTAGTTTATGATCGATCCACCCATCCCATCACAGACAGCATCAATCGACCGACTGAATGCTTCGCGCTGAAAAGCAGTTGCTTTTTGTTTTTTGTATTTTTGATTACCGTAAAGTCTTGCATATAAGGTTCCTCCCACTTATAAGACCCCCACCCAAAAGTGGGCGGAGTGTCACACGGCGGGAAACCAAAAAATTCAAAATTTTGACTTGGTCAAAAGACTACCCCGTTTATAAGGCCCGGAATTCCTAATGTTCGCTTTATAAGACCTCCTCCCACTTATAAGGTTGTCACACGAAATTCCACTTTTTTCAGAAATTTTTGATTTTCAAATTTATATAAGGAGACCTTATATGCAAGACTTTACGGTATATCTGTGAATGAATTAAGCCTGGTCTGATTACAATACTAGGTTTGAAGAGAGTGATGTTGCAATTGTTGCACATACATTGTAGTTGCAAACGTTGTAATGTTGTTTTGTGTGTCTCTATGTACAGGGTATCTCAAAAACAACACATTGGGAAAAACGGCCCGCTCTTGAGTTTGGTCCAACGTTTAAATCTGATAGTTTTCGCTCAAAAAGAGAACGCATTTTTCTCCGATGTCTACATGTCTAAAGGCGGAAACACCATTTAGTTTTTCGTCCGTACGCACAAACGTCGTTCTAAATCCCGTGCGCAAACTAATCGTGTCCGTAATGCATTAAGATAGCACACACGACACGATTTCTAAATCGCGTGGCCATTTTTTACGTGTCGTGTCCGTGCGTACGCACAAAAAACTAATTGCTAAACGCGCCTTAAATGATTGGCAAACATTTCTCGAACTGTGCATCAAATTTTATACCCAAACATTGAACCAAACTCGGGATCGAGCCGTTCGCTCATTGTATTTTTAAAATGAATTTTATGCTTTGTTTTGTGATTGCGACATCACTATCGTACTGAGTGTATCAGACCACAAAATCTGCTGTTGATAAAAAAAACCGAACGCAAATTTGCGTGATCTAACTTGGCTGACTGATGTGCACAAGTCGCAAAACGTGATGAAACCATTTTCATCGGCATCTAACATCTGAAAGAAAATCAAATGAGCACATTTCAGGGTGCTCGTATTTATTCGGCCATCCTGTCATTACAAAAACGAAAAAAAGTGGACAGTGCAAATTTTAAAACAAAATAATACCTGAAAAATGTGGTACGCGTAGTGTAGCGCGGCCGCATCAACAACCACATCAACCAACACTGACGTGCAGCTCTGTTGATGAATATCCGATGGCTGTTCGTTTTTCATCTAAAAAGTCCTGGTTTTTTGCAAAAAATAAAAAAAATCTTCATCGTTCAAACACTAGCCCTTTCAAACGCACGCGCATGCACAGACGATACGACACGCGCACAAAATATTGAACTGTGAAGTGCACACTGTGACAACATCAATTGTGCGGAAACACAAAAGCGTCTTCGGTGACTGATGTGTTTCATTGTGCCTGACTGGACTGACTGCTTTTATTCTTCTGCAATCAAATCAGCGGTGTCTCTTACATTCGATTTGTGCGATTGCAACATGGCTGCCGACGTGCCAGAGCCCTGGGAGTGATGAAAAGTGGCAATATTTTGTTCGGCATCGCAAAAGTGTAATTTTTCATTTTCTGCAAACAATGTGAAAAGATTGAGTACTCTGGATCAAAAGATAATCCTGATGATGCACGTGCCGTGAAATTTCGTTCATACAAAAAAATTACAACCAGCGTTCCTGACGCGAGGAATCTTGACCAGACTTTCGAACGGGCGCTAGGGCCGAAAAATCCTTTCGCTTTACGAACGCTGTTTTTGAGCCAAAGTGAAAACTTTCCGTTTTTCTTCGTTTTCCGCCATCAGAACACGTTTGAAAGAACACGACTTGTAAACGGCGCGGAAAGTTCAACGGTGTGGTGTGTGCATTGTTGACTCATTCATTACTCGTTCGTCAACTGATGAATATAATGGATCTCAAAGGCAGCATGCACACCCGCAACTGGTGTACGGAGTCAATGTAGCGGTAAAACTGGCGAAAGTCGACACCCTGCTCGCATCGGTCGGCGTTCAACAAACGATACAGAAACGCTAGGCGCTGTGCACCGTCGCCATGCCACACTGACGACAAATTGACGGCCAATTTCTGGATGTTGTTAGGCAGAGGTTTTGTTCTGCACTGAAAGCAATCATCAAGGCTGTGTTGCGATTGACCTTTGTATATTGCGACAGATTTGCGGAACAAACGTGTCAGTATTTGTATTTTTTGTTCAACAGACTTGAACGCACCGCGGAGGGCTGGATTGCTGGACGTCATTGTGATTTTGTCTGGCATACGTGGGCTAATCCGAAAGTAACTGTGTGTCCATGTCCAGTGCGGTGTCGGTACACAGCCCGAAAAACAAAAAAACGAGCATTTGCACCACTGAAAATGGTGGCTATGCTATAGGTACCTTACTGCACTAAGCAACACGTGAACGCGAATGATAGTCGCTTTAGTAGCTGCTGAAGTCAAACCCTGTTTCTGCCAGCGAATCAAGCTTCGTTTTCAGCAACCACATTTTCAATTCTTTTTTTTTCCTCTGACCTCGAACGTCAGCAATGCCAGTGCGTCGTCGTCGAGCGCATGGAAAACACGCTCCAGATAGTCGTCGTTCGAGGCGTGCGGGAAAAATAAACGGCCAACACGAATGAACTCCTTCAAACGCATCCTGCCGTCTGGGCACTCCTGAGTGATGAAACAGTGAACACACGCGTGCTTACTGGACGCATTGAATGCATGAATTGTTGACAATGTGTTGCTCGACCGGTGTGTCAAGCTCGCAGTATCTGGCCGGTGCAAATTGAGAACTGGCAAAAGACTAACACTTTCTTCTCAGGGCATTTGTACTCTGTTTAACGGACATCGGCGTATAGTTTTCTTGAAGATAATTACTAAATACTTTTTTTGTAAAATTCTGTTTGCGCTGCAATGCCGATCGATTATTATCATTTGCGAAATAAAAATTGTTGTGCTGTGTACAGAAAGCAACCGTGGCAGTTGCCACCTGTTTGAACGCTTTGTAGAGATACTTCAGTTCGCCACTTGTGAATCTCGTCCGCGTGCACAGCCACTCGATTGAGGGCGGCTTCAAACTGAGCAGCTCGGACGCGGCCACCGAATCGGCGTCCACGGTTGCGATGGCCGCTGGTGCATCTGAAACGTTCATCCACAGCACCAAGTGAACACTTTTTTTGGCACGACACCTCCTGACACAATCTGACAAGAAAACTCAAATGGGGTGTGTGATTTTGACCAAATTTTTACATTCTTCTTGCTGACATTTTTGCTAACGTTACTCATGCTCTGTACTCTGCAAGATAAGTGACAGGTTTAAACAAACATACTTTACCTTTGTTGTGATGTTCATCATCAACGGTCGTTGTTGTCGGTCGACAGCGACTGAGCAGTGTACCCATTTTTTTCATCAAGTTAATGCCATTCGCTCATTTGGGTCCATTCACCCTCAAACACCGGTGGGTTTTGTATTTTGGTTTTAGAGCCGGCGGCGGGAGCTACAGGTGATAAAGAAATGTGTTGATGTACAAATGATAAGTAAATAACGAGATGTGCCACACTTGAAAATGTGCACCAATAAAGCACAATGTCTGCCAAGTGGACGCATTGTTGTGGTCCTGCGGCACGACGGGATACCAATCAACAAACCGCAGAAAAATCGACAAAGGACAGGATGGAAACAGAGACGGAAATGGGAGGATGCGGCGGATCAAAAGAGCGGAAAGAAAGACCGCATAAAGTTTTGCTGTGCTTTGTGTCCGTTTGGATTATTTTTGGTTCGTCCGTTTCCGGTTATTTCCTGCACCCGACTTCATTCCCATCACCATTACCGACTTGTCCGTTCCGAGCTCCTTTTTTTACGTAAGACTACCCTGGAAAATTTTGAAAAGTTATGTTCTTTTGAAAATTGCACATTTGAAATCTGGTTGTACTCTTTGAAGAACCGAGTTTCAGTGTTTTTGTTTGTTTTGCAAACTTTTATTGCGGCCATATTGTGACTTCTTGAACCGCAGAGGACAGAGTCACTGAACATGCGGTACCGGACATATTTGACGGTCACGGACCATTCCACCTGACGGCGTCGCTTAATAGTGTGGTGTGCTTTGCAGTGGCTGCCAATGAAAAGAATTTCCTCAAATTGCAGGTGTATGCATGTATACACCTCAAACGTCAAATCTACATATACCTGAACGAACGGTCCACAAGTTTTCAATTTTCTTTTACTTTTTATTTGCCGGTATTCGATTGAACATACCCTCTATTTGTCACCTAAACCAAAATTGCGCATAAAGCATTAGCAAAGCAAAACATTATCAAAACTCAAAAGTGCGAAAATGTCGTCACAAAAGAACGGAAATGTGCATAAGAGGTTTGCAGACAGACACACGTACCTTTACAAGCATCTCGAATTTACATAAATGACAAACTTAGTTACGAACGTAGCTGAGCTTATACTGAGAAAACAACATACATATTTCGAACATATATTTTTATCAGTGAAACTGTAAACAGGTGGTTATCGTAGCTATTTTCACATAGGCATTTGAGTTCATCGTACCGTGTGCATAATAACAGTATCATAACGACCACACGGTGTATTATTATTATCGTTACAGGAAGACCGCGTGCACAAAAGTTTCACGCGTTGGGGAAAAGCCGGACACCAAACCAGACGCATGACGTCATCCGACGTCTTTCGTCAGCTACCGTAACCCAATTTTGAATTCCCGCGGATTCTTGAAACGTTTTTCCTATCCCTGTGTGCAAAGGCATAGAGAACCGGGACCAAAATGAAAGATAATACCTAAACAACGATGCATTGTTTCATTTCAAAAGCCGCCACTCACTGCGACCACCAATATCGTCGTCTACTTTGGCGTGGTCGACCGCCCCCCTTCGCCGCACACGGGTGACCGGCTTGTTCGGAGAGTTTGCAACAGTCGGACGCCAGCGGACCGCCCTTCTCGTGGCAGAACTGCCAGCCGCGCCGGTAGAATCCGTTCAAGCCGCAGTCGGCGCAGTCCCTACTTCGCGTCCGTACTGCTCGAGCTGCTTTCAATGCGTGTCGTTGGTGTTGTGCTTTCTGTTTGCGTTGTTGGTGTTGTGCTTTCTGTTTGCGTTGTTGGTGTTGTGCTTTCTGTTTGCGTTGTTCTTGTTAGGAGTTTGAAAATTGTCCTTTTAAAATAAAATGTCGAACTGCGGAAAACCCGAATAAATTTGAATGAAGTCAAAACAACCAAAACCACAAGACATGATGCTGAAAACAATTAAGCGGAATAAAGACATATGGCTGCAACCAGTTCAATTGAATAATTCTCAGGATACCTGCACACGACAGAACAGACAATGTGAATATCAAAAGTGGTGCAGTCAGCTGTCTTGTAAAAAAAATACTGTTTTAAGTCTAACTTTCAGTTCCCACTGTTTATCACAATGTGCAGAGGGCAGAGTGCGAACCGTGCAGAACCGAAGCGAAGCTTCGCTGCACCATACTGCAAGCTAGCCCACTGAACCGTAAAGGTACATACCACAAAGTAAACAGTCACAAAATCATGAAAATCCACCGCCAACTAGCTCCAATGAACGCCTGGACAAACGCGGACCGATGCAATGGGCCTGTTCACCAGAATCGCCACCACCGTCGACTCTGCCGCTGTCGGCTCCATCGCGACGTGCGCGGACACGTGTGCCCGATCTTGTCCGCCTCTCGGCAGCAGACGGAGCTCAGCGGACAATTGAAATCGTGACAGAACATCCAGCCGCAGTTGATCCACGCGTCCCGACCGCAGTTGTTGCACTTCCATGACGTCGTCGTCGCCTGTGTCGTCGTCGACGACGCGTCCGTACTGCTCGAGCTGCTTTCAGTGCGTGTCGTTGGTGTTGTGCTTTCTGTTTGCGTTTGCGTTGATGGTGTTGTGCTTTCTGTTTGCGTTTGCGTTGATGGTGTTGTGCTTTCTGTTTGCGTTTGCGTTGATGGTGTTGTGCTTTCTGTTTGCGTTTGCGTTGATGGTGTTGTGCTTTCTGTTTGCGTTTGCGTTGATGGTGTTGTGCTTTCTGTTTGCGTTTGCGTTGTTGGTGTTGTGCTCTGCGTGGTTGGCGTCGTTGGCGTTGTTGTCTGAAAGAAAAAACTTGCAATTGAAAAAAAATTGATTAAACTTTGAAGACTGTGTTGAAGAAAAAAGATGCCCAAGGGCATCTGTGCGTGTGCGTGTGCTTGTGCGTGCACGCGTGCCTGGGCGTGTGGGTTCGTGTGTGTGTGATGTGCATGTTGGTGCGAAAGAAAAGCCTGACAGCTACCGGTTCGGTGGTAGTGGCTGGCGAGGAGCTGCTGGACGCATGACTACTTGTCGTCGATGCTGAACTGGACGTTGATGCCTCGCTCTTTGTTGTGCGTCGCGTTGACTTGGTCGTGTAGCGTGTTGTTGTCGTTGCCGTAGTCGTTGGCGTCGTTGTTTGTCCTGCAATCAGAGAGCATTAAGAGTGTAACGAATGTGCAAAAACGAATGCGAAATCCGTAAAAACAAAGCGTCACTACCGTTCTTAGCATATTTTCGTGTCATTCGTCTTAATGTATCATATATCATACGAAACACATGACTGAAATCATTTACCACTGTCATTACATCTTGTCGGCTAGCCGCAGCCAAACAATCAAGCAAACGGTATATATTTATCTGCACTTTACTGTACCTTCTGCAGTTGTCGTTGTTTCATCGTCGCTCGCCACTTCGATCTCCTCCTCAAATAAAGTATAAAACTTGTACCTACTTTTACAAACCAACAAAATGGGTTTCACAATAATTTTATTGCCATACACGCAGAAAAATTGCGTTTTAAAAATTGAAGTGAATGGTAATCGATAAGTGCTCTGCTTTGTGAAGAAGCATCAACATTCTACATGAAGAAGTGCACGAACATGTGCCCCTACATCTGTTTCTCTCTACGTGTAAGACGGTTGATAAACAACAATCAGCCACAATTTACTACCAACGAACGATGTGTTTTTTAGTCAGGGCTAACCCAGAAAAGCGTACAGAACGCTGTCGAGTAGAATGCCCGTTGAGTTTTCTCTCTCATTAAGTGCCTATGGTATACAGTATAAACCACTCGGTGGGGCTCGATCTCCCTATCGCGCAGACAAGAGTATAACGCGCTACCACCCAGGCCGCGAGGGTGACAATTTGTTGAGTTACTTGAACTGCAGCGGCGCCATAACAAACTATATTATGAGCTTTCACTGTAAGATCAACAAAGAGTTTTGATCATTTTGTTGTCACCACCTTTCAGTTGTTCTCAATGCATTCAGCAGTGCCGCAATAGTAGCAGCGCAGCATCTTTTTCCAATTCAGCAAAATGCCAGCCGCTTTTTTAATACTGCAGCTGCTTACATTTTCGACGCCAACACAGGCGTCCGTCGCTTTCCATGCCAATGGAACGAGAAGACACAACAGAATTGTGGATGTGAACCGCATGACGAATGAGTTTATGATACCTGAATGAAATTGGTTTAACAAAGTCAACTTTTTTGGAAACTTCTCTGCTTGGCGGACTGATTGATTGACCTGATACATGTGACTTAAAATTGTGAAGAAAAGCAAATGAGTAGGAACAGTAGGAACCCTGTGCTACAACAGCTAAAGTGAAGTTCAGTTGTGTGGCCATGAAGTATTCGGGTGTCTGAAAAACCGTCGTGTGGTTTCGTATCGACCAACGCTTCGCCCCAATCGTTTAACGTAATAATAAGATAATAATAATAAGAATAATAATAATAGAAAAGGCTGTTGCCTCCAAAACCGTTTCAGTGTAACACTTCACTGTAAACAAGCCCCAGTACATATCCACAGAAACTAGAGTCCTGTCCCGCGCGTTGTCCCGAAAATAAAAGTGGCTGTGGTGTTTTCAGATCGATCATAGTAAGGTGCATATGTTCATTGCAAAACTTTTTGAACCACAAACGATGGCCGACCAGTGGATATACTGCTGAGCGCTCGCCACATTTGAACTCGATTCAGAAAATGTTACCACAAGAATCACCAAGAACGCCTCACTCAACTTTTTGCCACTTTTACTTTCCGGAACAGGCTCACGGCGGCGGACACGGTTACACGGGGACACGCCGCGGGACATTGATTTCCAACGTGTCAGAGCATCAAAAAATGTTTTCATTAGAGATCAAACACATATGCTGCAATTCACGCGTGACACATGACTATTATTCTGACTTCGGACTTCAGAAATTAAATCAAAATTTTACAACAACTGCGTGTGTGGCATCGTTATTTTAAACGCTTGTTATAGTCGAAAAGAACATGGAATTTTAATTGAATCTTCAGCCTGTATGTTTTTTTGTTTTAGTTCGTATGTGAATGAACGGCTAAGGAATTGTTTTTTGTTTTCAAGCTTTTTTGTTGTTTTTTAGACTTTTTGAAGTAAAATTGACATGTCTCCACATTGCACACTGTTAGGCAGCGTTCACATGATGTTTTCCGACCATATTTCAGAGAAACCAACACACGGCAAATTTCACTTTCATTACTTTTAAACGCAACGTAATGTAAATGTGTACGTCTTGCTCGCAGCGAACGCCTTTTTTTCTGCTTGCGTCAGAAGAAATTTACCAGGTTAACGTAACGTCATAATTACAGCAGCGCTCAGTGATTTGTGACCGTTGCTCAAACTGGTTGCTGTTGTTCGAAAAAAAACTTCAAAAGCGAAAACCTGCAAGCAAAATAACTAAAGATAGATTGAAAGTGTAAATATTGTATTGCAATTTGCAATACTGGTGCCGACTGTAATGAACGCTTGTTTTTCGTTTTCTGCCCACCATCATCGTACTAACTGAGCATCACAGAGAAGAACTGACAAAGTTGTTAGAAGCTTGAAAATTGTCGTTTTAAAATAAAATGTCGAACTGCGGAAAACCCGAATAAAATTGAATGAAGTCAAAACAACCAAACCACAAGACATGATGCTGAAAACCATTAAGCGGAATAAAGACATATGGCTGCAACCAGTTCAATTGAATAATTCTCAAGATACCTGCACACGACAGAACAGACAATGTGAATATCAAAAGTGGTGCAGTCAGCTGTCTTGTTAAAAAAATACTGTTTTAAGTCTAACTTTCAGTTCCCACTGTTTATCACAATGTGCAGAGGGCAGAGTGCGAACCGTGCAGAACCGAAGCCAAGCTTCGCTGCACCATACTGCAAGCTAGCACACAGAACCGTAAAGGTACATACAAAGTAAACAGTCACAAAATCATGAAAATCCACCGCCAACTAGCTCCAATGAACGCCTGGACAAACGCGTACCGATGCAATGGGCCTGTTCACCAGAATCGCCACCACCGTCGACTCTGCCGCTGTCGGCTCCATCGCGACGTGCGCGGACACGTGTGCCCGATCTTGTCCGCCTCTCGGCAGCAGACGGAGCTCAGCGGACAATTGAAATCGTGACAGAACATCCAGCCGCAGTTGATCCACGCGTCCCGACCGCAGTTGTTGCACTTCCATGACGTCGTCGTCGCCTGTGTCGTCGTCGACGACGCGTCCGTACTGCTCGAGCTGCTTTCAGTGCGTGTCGTTGGTGTTGTGCTTTCTGTTTGCGTTTGCGTTGATGGTGTTGTGCTTTCTGTTTGCGTTTGCGTTGATGGTGTTGTGCTTTCTGTTTGCGTTTGCGTTGATGGTGTTGTGCTTTCTGTTTGCGTTTGCGTTGATGGTGTTGTGCTTTCTGTTTGCGTTTGCGTTGTTGGTGTTGTGCTTTCTGTTTGCGTTTGCGTTGATGGTGTTGTGCTTTCTGTTTGCGTTTGCGTTGTTGGTGTTGTGCTCTGCGTGGTTGGCGTCGTTGGCGTTGTTGTCTGAAAGAAAAAACTTGCAATTGAAAAAAAAATTGATTAAACTTTGAAGACTGTGTTGAAGAAAAAAGATGCCCAAGGGCATCTGTGCGTGTGCGTGTGCTTGTGCGTGCACGCGTGCCTGGGCGTGTGGGTTCGTGTGTGTGTGATGTGCATGTTGGTGCGAAAGAAAAGCCTGACAGCTACCGGTTCGGTGGTAGTGGCTGGCGAGGAGCTGCTGGACGCATGACTACTTGTCGTCGATGCTGAACTGGACGTTGATGCCTCGCTCTTTGTTGTGCGTCGCGTTGACTTGGTCGTGTAGCGTGTTGTTGTCGTTGCCGTAGTCGTTGGCGTCGTTGTTTGTCCTGCAATCAGAGAGCATTAAGAGTGTAACGAATGTGCAAAAACGAATGCGAAATCCGTAAAAACAAAGCGTCACTACCGTTCTTAGCATATTTTCGTGTCATTCGTCTTAATGTATCATATATCATACGAAACACATGACTGAAATCATTTACCACTGTCATTACATCTTGTCGGCTAGCCGCAGCCAAACAATCAAGCAAACGGTATATATTTATCTGCACTTTACTGTACCTTCTGCAGTTGTCGTTGTTTTCAGTTTTGTCGTGTGACTTAAACGAAACGACTGTTTTGCGCCCCGCATTTAGAACGACGTGCGTTCCGTGCGTACGTACGAAAAACTAATTGCTAAACGCGCCTTAAGCCCTGTTTTTTTTATCGTTTTTATCTGTTGGTTTCTTTCACAAACGCAGCACAATAAAACTTACTGTATTCCTCAATTAATTTAGTTTTACCACAATTAAATTCATTCCCTTTTTGGTCTGCATCTATCACAATTGAAAGCGCAGAAATTATGCAAATACGTTTCATTTTTCAGACAAGCCGCTGCGGCATTTGGGGTCCGGACATCAAAAGCCGCAGCGGCTGACGCAGCTTCATTTCTTCATTCATGATGAAGCTGGTCAGCGCGCTTCAGCGCGCTTCAGCGCGCGCGTTCGTGAATGGACAAAAAACCTAAAAAGCCGCAGCGGCTGACGCAGCTTCACTTCAGGCCGCTTCATCATTCATGATGAAGCGCGTCAGCGCGCTTCAGCGCGCGCGTTCGTGAATGGATAAAATTCCCAAAACAAAGCAGGGCTTCACTTCACGTCGCTTCATCATTCATGATGAAGCTGGTCAGCGCGCGTCAGCGCGCTTCAGCGCGCGCTTGCATGAATGGGCCTTTACATCACTTTGAGAAAACTTCACTTCACCGTTTACTACTAAACAACTTCATCAACTATCGCTATGTCTTGGTCCTGTTATGCACGCAGAAAAAAAGTGTAAATCAAGGTGTGAAAGTGTGAACT
>JASANC010005277.1:0-11839 GCA_030248135.1 Theristus sp. LFF4_11
AAAACAAAACAATGAGAAACTGGTGTAGTCCGCGGTAATTCAATGCGCTGATCACGGATTTTGGGTTAGTTTTCTTATGTGAGCAACTCTAGTTACCGAATCGTGACGATTTAGGGCGAATCGGCCGTGGAAATTGGCGAAATCGGTCCAGAAACGAAAAACAGGAAATGGGTGTTTTCCAGGGTAATTCAATGCGCAGATCACGTATTTTGGATTAGTTTTCTTATGTGAGCACTCTACATACTGAATCTCGACGATTTCGTGCGAATCGGCCGTGGAAATTGGCGTATGCTGACTGTGACGATTTCGAGCGAATTGGCCGCGGAAATTGGCGAAACCGGTTAAAAACAAAAAAAAACTTAAAAACCCGTGTAGTCCAGAGTAATTCAATGCGCTGATCCCGGATTTTGGGTTAAATTTCTAATATGAGCAATTTTTGATACCGAATCGGGATTTTGGGTAAATCGCCTGTGGAAGCTGACGACATTTCTCCAAAACGAAAAATGAAAAAATTCTGTGCGCTGATGCCCAATGGGAAGGACGTACGGAAGAATCAACGAATTCTGAATGTTGTTCAATTTTTGGGGCTTATGTAAAAGTCAGAATATTATCTAAAAATGCGGAAGACGCATATAAAAGAAGGAATGTGGCTTTGCGTAAGCGGTGAGAAACTTGGCTTGACAACTATTTTCAAATCTCTGATGTGGCACACGGATACAAGTACATAAGAGCCATATTTTTGCGCCGTTTATTCATTATTTCGGTTGCACATGGTAACCCTCTTACTTTTTCGACAAACGAAGCGTTCACATTCAATGCATGGTGACCTAAAACCACTAAAATAGAGATTAGATCTTGGATCACTGACACTGCTTTGCCCACGACAAAGCGTTGCGCAGAGGTAATGGTGAAGGCAATTGTTGAGTTTGACGGTTGAGCCAACATCCACACTCTTCCTACAACAATCCACAAAATTTTAGTACCTTCGGGTTTTTGGAACTGGGCGAGGAGGATGAAAATCAACGGAAGACAACACATTTTGTCACTGGTGTGTGCGTACGTACAGTATGGCCGAACTAATAAGGCAGTCCATCAAGGTGGGATCAGTCACAGACTAGGAGTTGTCTTTTTCAGAAAATGCCAACAGAATTCCCAATTATATGTGCAAAGGAGAAAGAATGAACATGATAGCACGAAGAATCCATTAGTTAAAAAAACACGTCAAATTTGGTACACAATTGGGTTTCTGAACGTCTTTTTTTATTCAAATTCAAAAGCTGCCATGTTTACTCTGCCATTCCGTATGTCAACAATTAAGCTTTGCAGTCTTAATTTTTTTTGTTTCTGCACAGAGTTTGCAGAATTAGGTACATGCTGTGATTTCCAACTAAACTGAAGAGGACAATCGAAAAACGGTTTTCAAGATTTTTTACGTTTTTCAGCAAAACAAACGCGGCGCAAAAATATAACTCTTATGTACTTGTATCCGTGTGCCACATCAGAGATTTGAAAATAGTTGTCAAGCCAAGTTTCTCACCGCTTACGCAAAGCCATATTCCTTCTTTTATATGCGTCTTCCGCATTTTTAGATAATGGCATTATAGATTGCTTTAGTTTCTGCTTCTCCACAATACTTTTCTGATGTTTTATTTTTTTCTAGCAACGAGCTTTGAGTTTAGATTACTTTTGACGCTCAAAATGAGTCCCAAAATGGCAGACAAACTAAAAAACCTGTCTTGCACTGTTTTACGCTAACTCGTGCATTTTATCAGTTGAAAAAAGCTGTGGACTGGAGGGACTTGTGAATAACGTTTTCACTTCGCTGCATCTCTTGGATACGAGCCGAAGGAGCTAAAAGTTCAAACACAAAATAAACTTTGTCTTTTGTCACATTTGTTAAAAATGTTAAAAACTTTTGTTAAAAATGTGAGCAAACAACCGGTCATGGAGGTGTTCGTTTGTCTCGTTATCTTGTTGCACGCAAGAAGCGGTACGTTGTTCAAAAACCTAGTTTAAAAAACAAAACTTTCAGATTTAGGTTATCCAATTTTATTGACATTGTAAGGACTCAAAGGAAATTTTTCATGGTCAACTTTTATCTTTTTTATAAGCAAAAGATGCATTCAAGTAGTTTCGTACGACATTATTGTGGATGAGAAGGCGTTCAACGAACCAATCACATTGGACGGAAACCAAATCAGTGAATCCGCGGCGCGCTGGTTCAAGACGCATCACTTCACAACGTTGCACTACGACGAAGTCAACGAACGGTCGACGAAGTACTTCTACGAAGCAGACGGTCGAAAAAGCTATGAAATGGCTGTTGGTTCAGATTTGTTGAAAAAATTGCTCCCTTTTTGCCTTTTACTGAATTGGAAATTTAGAAAAAACGTTTTCATTTCATGCCGCATGCGGCGTAACCTTCAGCGTAACCTTGTACCATGGCGGATATATTTTTGACTAAAATCCTAGTCTCAGGCTAGTGCAGGGTTAGAGTAGTGTAGGTGGCTAGATTAGGGTGCAACGTTATAAGTATAGGCAGTGTTGAAGTATAGGATGTGATCTGGGGTGCAACTGATCTGGGGTGCAACGTAGTGCTTTTTACCGATCAAGCATGTCAGAACATGTTCAGACACGTTTTCCTCACCACACGTTTTACACATGTTTTATACAGCACTCGTTTTACACTACACGTTGTACACTACACGTTTTACACACGTTTTACACACAATACACACAGCACACGCTTTACACACTACACACACACCACGCTTATGCTAATGCGATGGGCCCCTGAGGGCCGGTTGTTGTCCTGAAAAGGACAGGGTGATGTTTTTATTGCGGTGATGGTGGCTCGGTCTCGGCGTGTGTCTCGCGCAACTTTGCGGCAAACTTGTGTCGCAGGCGCATGAAGGTATCCAGCGGTGATTGGAAATCGCCGAACCAACGGATCACACCGCGTCGGGTCACGTCGCTGCCTTCGAGCTTCGCCTTGAATGCCACCCACGCTTTGTTGACGGTCGGCGGATGATCGCATTCGATGTTATCGATGCCCGCCCAGATGTCAGCAGCATGTGTTTCAACCAGGTCAGCACAGTGGTCGACGGGTCGTTGGTTGCCGTCTTCATCAATCCAATCTGCAGACCACCCATCACGGTTGCTGATGATCGAAAGGTGCACAACGTCGTAAAACGCCGACACGAAGATGTCGTCAATTCGCTCCTTCATTTCAGACACCAGCAGCTGCGCAAATTCCTTGAACCACCAGCGCTCGTCAAGGGCGATTTTGATTGAGACGGCCATAATGCATTCACCAACACTGAATTCTGAGTGCGCGTTCAACTGATTATATACGATCTGTCGCGCGACACGCGGCACGCTGATTGGCTAAACTTAATTTTTTGAAAAAAAGCGCGCGAAACGGTAGAACCTGATCAAGAATTTCCATGCGGACAATTAAATTTACCAGTGGGGACAATTGAAAGTGATTACAGTTTTGATGGGCCCTTTGGGGGCCTGTTGTAGTCCTAAAAAGGACTAATCGGTTTCGTCACAGCCTTCGTCGCTGATTTCCAGTCGACCTTCAATATAGGGCGGTGGTGTTTGCACGGGTCCTTTATCGTTTTCGAGTAGCCATTTGGAAATCCCGTCAATCCGACTGTGGAATCGCACGCGTGGTGACTTGCAGTCACCCAACCAGTGAATCACGCCACGTTTTGTGACATTTGTTGAAGCCAGGACACGGGCTTTCACCGTTTCCCAGGCGTGATTCTCCTCGTCGTCGTCAATTCGGTTCCACACCTTTGCACCATGCAGTCGGAGAATTTCACCGGTGCTGAGATTGCAGCAGTGTGTTGCGTCGTTGTCCCAGGAGCAGCATCCATCACACATGAAGTCAATGCCTTTACGGATGACTTCACTGACGATCGGACCGTACACAGCCGCGAAGATCTTGTCAATTACGGCGAGCTCTTGGGTTTGACGATCCACCAGCCATCGTTCGACGTGAGCCAACTCATCGCTTGCGATAACAGTGCGCACCGTCATGTCGACAGAGTGACGAATACCCATGAATGACAATTGTGGAACTTTCCGCTCTTTATATACCCACGCGGCTCTCTTCAATTTTTTTATTAATCAACAAACAACATTAGTAGAACAACAATGATCACTGGTCACAACATTTGGGGCAAATCAGCACATTCACAGTCAAAGCTGAAACAATTTCGGGCTCATCGTCATCCTCAATCTTGGGTTTCTTTTCTTCATCTTTTTTCATCTTCAACAGCGGCAGCTTGCGTTTCGCTTGTTTCGATTTCGGTGGTTCCTGCTGTTGTTTCGGCTGCTCCGCCTGCTCTTGTTTCGCCTCCGGTTGGGTTTTCTTTGGGGCCGTCGACTTCTTCGCCGGTTGTCGCTCTGGTTTAGGCAGCAGTGGAGGTCGTCCTTTTTGTTCGGCAGGTTTGACCGACTCGTTGATTTGAGGCTGCGTTTCTGGCGGGAGCAAGGAGTCCAGAAAATCGCTGAACGTTTGTGATTCCATGATTACTCAACTGAGGATATGTGCAAAACAAGCGTGCTTATATACCCCGTGTCGGCCGACAAGCTGTGCGCTGATTGGTTGGTTGGGTTGTCGACCGACAAGCTGTGCGCTGATTGGCTGGTTGGGTTGTCGACCGACAAGCTGTGCGCTGATTGGTTGGTTGGGTTTTCAGCATTCGGTATAAATAGATTGGTTTAAAAGAGAAACTCAGTTATGAAAGTTATCAAGCGCCGAGGACATCGTGAAACTCGTTACCCCCACGCTATGCTCACGCTGCTGTCTGCTATCATGCAATGCTGTAAAACCAACGACTCTCGCTGGGAAGACATTCATAGGGATTATCAGCACGAACGAGAAAAGCTTGAAGAAGAGTACTGGCCGAGAATGGAGCTCATTCGACGCTCCTTCATCATCGCGTACACGCGTGCCTATTCTGATGCACTAGAAGAAGCCTGCTGCACATATGCACCGTACAACTGCAACTATATCGACGACGACACTCTCCAGTTTGTGCGAAAGCCTGCTCCATCCAACTTTCGTTCGTTCACGGCTCACCGAAAATTCGGATCACTGGCGGTGCAGCAGATTCCACGCAGCAAAATCATAGAAAGGGAGGAGAAAAGTTCAAAACGGGGGGTGGGTTTTTGTGGGGACGAAATTCAATCAACTTGTTGGACCGAAGTGTTCATATACTTCAGCGAACTGAACGAAAAAAGTCCTCTTTAGGATCCCAACCCCCCCTCTTGGTGGGGCCTACAAAATTTTTTTTGTGATCTTTTGCATATTTTCATCATAAATTATTTATAAAAGTTGTTACAATTTTTTCTTTTTTTTTTTTTTTTGTGGGGGAAGGGGGAAAAAAATTGACATCGGGAGTCCTTTTGAACGAGCGTGCAGGAAAAACAAAGCGTATTGCCCACAAGTCGTTGTGTGCAACTGTTGGAGTTTCTTCGCGTTAAAATTCCAGTCCTTGCAATGCGAGTTCATCCATTTCGACACTGTCGGTAAAGGAAAGCTGCCGTAGGAGCAAAAATGGTCGCCGTAACCTATCTGATGGTGAAAGTGAAGCGGTCAGTGAGGGCAATGAAAAAGAAGAAAACGACGAAACCACAACCGAAGAGGAAGACGAAGAAGAAAGAAAAGAAGCCGAGCGTTGGCGACTACTCCTAATCGAAACGGTTGATCGATATGATGATATACCTAATTCAAAGGATGTGTTGAAGGAGCCGTTCCTCAGCGAGTTTGTGGATAACCTAAAAGAAGTCGTTGAATCAAAATTGAAACTGGCAAATGAGCTTCAAAACGAGGATAATATATACGAAAACATCAGCCGAAGAAAAGAGAAATATGAAGAAGACGAATATAGTAACGATGAAGCAGCAGAGTGTGCTTGGCAGGACCGGAGATTCATGATTAGAGATCATGTGATAAAAGATAACCTCGATTTATTTGGCGTTGAAGAGGAAGAAGAAGACAGCAACGGAATATTTGGATGAGGCGTGGTGGGGAATTTTCCTTCTTTTTTGTTTTTATTAATTTATTTTTAGGATAATTGAGTAAAGAAGAAGACAGCAACGAAATATCTGAGTAGCCATGTCGGAAAGTTTTCTTTCCTTTTGATTTGGACTAATCTGTTTAAGTTTTAAAAGTGATAAAATTTTGTTAAAATTATGGAACCCCCTGAAACTGAATTCATCTAAAAAAATTATCATGCTTTATGGTGTTTATTGTCTTCTGCATGTCGTGTTTGATCGAGTAAATAAAACAGTTGAATCATGAATTCGCGTAGCATGGAAAATAACCACCAAAAACGCAGCTCGTGAAGTTAGACGAAAAGATAGTGTAAAACCAAAAAGCAGAGGATTTGACCGACTTAGTCAAAAGAATCATGCATAAGACTCGAAAAGTCGTATGAATAAAATGAGACCGAAAGAGCGAGTCAAAAGCGTTAGTAAAAGAATCAAAAAAGTTTTACAAATGACTCAAAAGAGTCAATAAACAGAACAGCAAGTAAAATTAAAAGATTAAAGAGAAAAAATAAAAAATTAAAATTAACCAAAGAGTCGAAAGAGTTAAAAAGTGAGTCAAAAGAGCCACCGGAAGAATCAAAAGAGTCAATAGAAGGAGTCAAAAGAGTCAATAGAAGGAGTCAAAAGAGTCATTAAAAGAATCAAAAGAGTCAATTAAATGACTCAAAAAAGGAAAACAACAAAGCTGCCGGAAACGGTCAAGAGTCAGTGATTCAAAAGAGGGACTAAAATTACAAGAAACAACCAAAAGAATCAAAAGAGTCAACAAGTGAGTCAAAAGAGTCAGTAAAAGATTCAAAAGAGTCAATTAAGTGACTCAAAAGAGCCGCTGGTGGAAATGATCAAGAGTCAAGTGGAAACTACCAAATGATTTAAACGAGCCAGTGGTTCAGAAAACTTAGAAGATACAACCTAAAGAGTCATCGGAGTCAAATAGTGAGTCAGAAGAGCTACTGAAAAAATCAACAGAGTCAATCAAATAACAATCAAAATTTGTTTAAAAACCTGAAAATGACGTGCTATCAGTGCAGTTTGGCTGCACCGTTCAGTAATTTTTGATTAACAATAGATAATAGCGAAGCGGTGAAAAATTGAAACAAAGTGGAGTGCCCCAAACAAAGGTAGAAAACGGCTAGAAGAGTGTATCCGGCCTGTGCGAGTCATGTTTGCGGCGCCTGATTTACGGAAGCCTGTTGTTTCACGTGCAACAAAGAAATTTTCATAATCCGCCATAATGTGCGGTATGGGTAATGATCGAATATGCAAAAGAGTAAGATTGGGTACCCCTCCCTGCCCCGGAAAAAAGCAAAATGCATTTTTGATGGTGCTTGTTTAATTGCCGCACAGCTATCCAACCCACACATGAAGGCAGAAAAGACGAAAACACACAAGTGAGAGCGCTCGTGTAGGTGCAACCAATCAACAAATAGTCGGCCGACACACGAACCGCTGATTGGCCGCACGTTCGCGCACAAGATCTGTCGCGCGACACACGAAGCGCTGATTGGTCGAAGCCAAATCAGCCAATCAGTGAACAGATAGTCGGTCGACAATCGCTATATAAACCCGACGAACACGACAAAATTTCATTTCAGATGAAAATAAAAACCGCAGAGCGAAATCGAGATCACATCGTTGCATGCAAAAAAACGAATGAAGAACATAAACATATGCCGTCAAACGAATAAAAAACGATCACGTGTTGAAAACATACCCAAAAAATATACTTGCAGTATTTTTACTATGATAAAAATTGGGTTCCACCATATGCAGTTTGTTTATGCGTGTATTTTCCCTCCACAGTCAGTGCAACGCATGCTATTGCGTATGCATACAGTGTACGCACGTTAAATAGCAATGCGCATGCATGCAGCACACGCGCGTTATATACCAGCTGTCGCGCGACACGCAGCCCGCTGATTGGCTGCACGTTCGCGCGCAAATCTGTCGCGCGACAGGTAGCACGCTTATTGGCCGCACACAGCGTGCACGTTGTGTGTGTGTGTGTAAAACGCGTGTAGTGTAAAACGTGTGCTGTGTATTGTGTGTAATGTGTAAAACGTGTGGTGAGCAAAACGTGTGTGTAAAACGTGTGGTGAGAAAAACATGTGTGTAAAACGTGTGGTGAGCAAAACGTGTGTGTAAAACGAGTGCTGTATAAAACATGTGTAAAACATGTGTAAAACGTGTCTGTCAAACGTGTGGTGAGGAAAACGTGTCTGAACGTGTTCTAACACGCTTGATCGGTAAAAAGCACTGCCCACAGTTGCACCCCAGATCACATCCTATACTTCAACACTGTCTATACTTATAACGTTGCACCCCAGATCAGTTGCACCCCAGATAACATCCTATACTTCAACACTGCCTATACTTATAACGTTGCACCCCAGGCGTGCCACCTACACTACTAGGGGTGTATAGGCACTTAATGACAGAGAAAACTCGATGGGCGCCCTACTCAATGGCGCTCTGTACGCTTCTCTGGGTTAGCCGGGATAAAAAACCCCCAAAAATCCAAGAAAAAAAAAAAAAAAAAAAAAAAAGAATAGATAAAATAAATGTAGTGTTTTTATTTTATAAGATGGGAAGAGGGTGTAGGAAAGTTAGGGGGGAATGATTTTGATATTATAGTAGGGGGCGGGGTCGTGTTGGTGTTGTGGAGGAGAGGGGGAATCAAGAGGAAAGGAATCAGCTGATTGGTTGGCGGTCGGTCACGTGGGCAGAACGACAGGCACCGACAGACGACGTTCCACAGCAATGCCTGCACAGAAAGCATGCATCACGTTACCACCAACCAATCAGCTGACTCCCTGTAATTTAGAGTTCGACTGTATGACGTTACAGGCCGAAGAGAACGTGTGCGAGTACGAATGGCAGTCCAGCCACCTGCGTCGCGCGAGCACACCTTCGTTCATGCGCAATTCGACTACGTATCATGTCTATTTTGCGTTCGTTTGAACAAGTGTCAATTCAACCGCAGAAAAAAAACTGTAGAATAAAGGGTAGATGTAAAAGCCAGCGCAGAAACTCTTGTATGCGTATGTTAAACTTACTTAATAAAGTAATGCAAACCCGTGTGGAAACTTTAAAATTTAAAAAAAACCGCGTAGATGAACAATTTCAGAGCCAAAAACGTCAGAAAATGGCTGTCGACTATTTGTTTGTTATTTTATTACTTTTTTTAGCTGCGACGCACAATGCTGTCAAATGAATTGTTGTCGACCACCGATCGTCTGGAGCGTGCTAGCCATGTAAGAACTTTTACTGAGACGAAAAATGACTCAGCAAAAAATGTTTACTCTTTTGTTGACGTGGTTTTTTCTCAGTGGATATTTAAAATATGTTATCAGCTGTGCAGAAGTCGTTTGAGTTTCGTGACTTCGAATTTTTTATTTGGACTGGCCACTGGCAATTGTGATTTTGTGTACATGGCGCAATTTCAGAATCATTTTCGTCATGTTGATTGGCACTTGCTGCGTTATCTGCTGTTACGCTGGCATGAAACACCAAGAGAAAAAGTCGACGGAAGCCGCTGTCTCCCGTACGAGTGCATTCTTGTTTCACCGGATAAACTACCGTAAAGTCTTGCATATAACGTTCCTCCCACTTATAAGACCCCCACCCCTCCCACTTATCGAGCACCGTCAGCACGGTGGCGCCAAGGTACAGACCGACTGTGCCGCCGATTTCGGCTGAAAACGTAGCGGCAGTTTCAGATACTTGAATTTTGAATCATGACTACCGTAAAGTCTTGCATATAAGGTTCCTCCCACTTATAAGACCCCCACCCAAAAGTGGGCGGAGTGTCGCACGGCGGGAAACCAAAAAATTCAAAATTTTGACTTGGTCAAAATTCTACTCCGTTTATAAGGCCCGGAATTCCCAATGTTCGCTTTATAAGACCTCCTCCCACTTATAAGGTGTCACACGAAATTCCACGTTTTCCAGAAACTTTTGATTTTCAAATTTATATTAGGAGACCTCATATGCAAGACTTTACGGTATTTTGCATTGTTAATTGCAAGTCGAAAAAACATAACATACTGAACCGACAAAAAAAATGGCATAAAAAACTTCTGGCCACTTTTAGTCAAGAGCAGAATAAAAAGACTCAATAGAAAGGCACGAGGTTTTAAAATGCATTGGCAAACCAATGAGACCATAGTAGATTAACTGTTGCATAACTATTGAATGAGACAAAAATAAGAGAATAGTTTAGCCTCCCACGTTGAGGAAGGAAGTGCCAGAAGTAGACCTTACAATATGCTGGCATTTCAGTCTGGCAGCTCAACTGGTACATAAGGGCATTGCTGGTTGGTTGGACCATTCATTGAGCCCAAATCTGCTGATTGGCAGTGATTCACAGTACGACTTCAAATTATCAAGATTAAAAAAATGATTTGCAGCAGGGGTGCCGATTAGCCCACCGAGGTCGCCAGGGCAAAAAGATCAGCGAGCTGTGGAATCGCGCAGTTCAAATGGAGACTACGCCTCACAGCTGGACGACCGGTCGACGCAAGATCATGAAAATTATTAAAACTTTATGGTTCATTTCATTCGAATACGTGTGAATTAGTGCTGTAAAAAAACAAGTTAGACAAACTCGCACTTGATTTTTTGTCAAGTCACAAGTCAGCGGTTTTCCTGGGTTCTCGATTCAGAAGAAACCTCAGGCTGTTGGAAATTGACTTCGTTTGAACGAATGTAATGGAGACATTACCTGAGAAAAGGGACAAATGAAACAGGCACTGAATTGAATAATGTAATTGAAAAACGGCGGAATAACACGTGCCGCGTGCACTGAAGCGGCGTGCGTATGATCGCGGCTCAAGAGATCGCGGCGCGACGATCGCGGCTTGAAAAACAGCGGTCTGGACGATCGCTGCCTGAGAAGATCGCGGTATGTGACAATCGCGGTTTGGACGATCGTGGCCTGGACAATCGCAGCCTGGAGCGATCGCGGCCTAGACGATCGCGGCCTGGACGATCGCTGCCTGGGACGATCGCAGCCCACAAAAGTCTGAAGTTTGACATTGTTTTTGTTGCACGCAACGCCACGATCGTCCCAGGCCGCGAACATCCTAGGCTGCGATCGTCCAGGCCGCGATCGTCCCAGGTTGCAATCATCCCAGGTTGCGATCGTCCCAGACCGCGATCGTCCAGGCCGCGATCGTCCAGGCCGTGATCGTCCAAGCTGCGATTTTTCAGGCCGAGATACTCCGGTCGTGATTGTCCAGGCCGCGATCTCTTGGGCCGCGATAGTACATTTGTCACTGAAGCGGTGGTGTGCGGGGTGACTTTGAATTGAATATGATAGAATGAAATTAAAAATTGAAAAATTGGATAAAGATGAAAAAGAAAATTGAATTGCAGAAGACAAAGTGATTTGAGCTGTTGTTGCCGGATTGCACATACAGCCGACTGACTCGCATTGCTTCAATAGTCTTTCATCCTTTCATTGAACAGAAAATACACGTTTCCCTTCAAAAGCCCTCAACACGCTGATTCACGGGCGGAACGATTCAGCACTAGTCGGACTAGAAAACTTAGGGCATCTGCTGATTGGCTGTTGCGTCGCGTGAGCCTGATCAGACGGTCAGACCCTCGCCTTCAAACGCAAGCCGTTCCAAGGTGCATTTTTCTTTTTTAGGATAATAGATTTTTGAGTGTCTGTGTGTATAAATGTTTGGATTTTAATGGAGAAAGCTTTTTGCTAGCGTCGAGAGCGCATCACCGTCGCCGTCGTTCTTTACAAATTAAGATCGGC
>JASANC010005278.1:0-11162 GCA_030248135.1 Theristus sp. LFF4_11
ATGCATGCATGCCTTACTGTGCAGGCATTGTTGTTGAGATGGAAGCTATCATGCATGCACGTGATCACCAACCAACCAGCTAGTTGGATATGGTTTAGAGTTAGACTGTAGAGAAAAATCGGTTACAGGGCAGTTGTCTTGTTTGGATTATAGGTCCACCACTTTGAATGAAGGAATTTCTGATGATTTGAAACACTTTCCGGAGTGGCGGCAAGGTGAACGACCTAACAACAATGAATTTCTCTGAGCATATTAAAAAACGTCACTAAAAAAGACCGACGAACTGAGACGGCCTTTGCGGGCAGCTCCTTCTCGACCCAATGTTTCAGTTTAATGTCGACCAACGTGTTGAACGTGCCGCTGTCAGTCACCTGTGTCGCCGGCAGATAAATGCTGTTGAACACGTACGGAGCAACCTGCCGTTGTCATTCAGTGGAATTAAAAATTTTTCGAAGCAGAAATTGAATTTCTGGATTTTTTCGAAGCAGGAAATGAATTTCTAGAAATTTTTTCGAAGCAGAATTTCTATCTATCGTTCAATGAACTAATACTACAATGACGAAGCAACAACAATGCATCCGATAGAATGAATCAAAAGAAATCGAGATCAGCAGTTTTGCTTCGATTTCCGCGGCTTTAACTACAGGTTCGAAAAAATTTCACACCGGTTTTCATACCGTTCCAGACTGGGGAATTAGAAGTTCAGAAATAAAAAAACGAGTGAATAATTGACTTGCACAAAATTCTGGACAATTTTCGACAAGCAATGTCAACAGAAAAAATGCAGGTTCGTCCAAGAACAACTAAAGGCCAGTTCATGCATGACGTATATAACCGGCACGTCACGTCATTTATGAATGCTTGCACGAATGAGCATGCTGAAGATAACGTGACGTGCTGGAGCTGGATTGTTGCATTTTTGCTCCATGAATGAGACATGACGCGACGTGCCGGATAAATATTGTGTGTGCATGAATTGACCAGAACCCTCGCCCCACCTTGTCCCAGAGCCGCTGATAGAGCACTTGCTCCCAGCGTTCGGGCGTCAACTGCGACAGATTCACAATCTCATCGAGGATCTCGCCGCGCGCTTTCTCGAACAGCTCGTCCTATAGAAATAAAAAAAGAATTGAAAAACAATACAGATTATACATGGAAGAAAAAGAACAATCTACAGGGTGTTTCAGAAGTAGTGGGTAGGTGTTTGACGCGTTATTTCTAGAGTTGTGTTGAACCATATTTAATGAAATTTTAGACAGTTGTTCAGAAAAGTTCAACTTAGATCTGTGAAAAATTTCAGAGAAATTCATTTACCTGGACACGAATGACAGAGCAAAACACAAAAAAAATCAAAAATGGACCAGAAAATACCAAATCACACGATACCACCGGACAAAAAAGGACAACACTCAATGCAAACATTCAAAGGAACACTTCAAAATGTGTGTGGCGATAACAGCAATCATTAGCCTCAATCATCAGTGTCCACCATTAGCCTCAATGCATCGCGCTTGCACTTATCCGCCACGACAAAAACCGCCTTTTTCGCGCATGTACGCTGGTCTAGCAAGTCCCAAAAGCCGGTAAATATAAAAAAACAAAAACAAACCAATCGGATTGAAAAAAACATTTCGTATTCATGCATGCAACGATTCGGCTGCATACAAGCTAATGTTTCACCCGGTGGCTGGCAAACAAGAACCCCCAGTTGCGTGCTGAAATCAAAGTTTTTGTGTGTTTTGCTCTGTCATTCGTGTGCAGTCAGATGAATTTCTTTGAAATTTTGCACAAATCTAAGTTGAATTTTCCTGAACAACTGTCTAAAATTTCATTGAACATGGTTCAACACAACTCGAGAAATAACGCGTCAAACACCTACCCACTACTTCTGAAACACCCTGTACAATATGAAAAGGAGTGTCCCCCAAAGTCCCGTAGTACAAACGATGCGATGGTGAATTGGGTTCAAGGGACGTCGTCACTACACCCAAATAACTACGACACTTTGGCACCTCCCTAGATTCCAGAAATCGGCGATGGGGAGGGAGGGGTAGGTCGGAGGGGACAAATTAAAAAAACACCGGCACCATCTCACGCTCACCCTATCCAGCTCTCTGACCCTCGGGAAACTGTTCTTCCACTCGGTCTCCAGATTGAATCGCGTCGCGCGAAACGCGTCCGCCTGCTGCTCGATGGTGTCAGTGACCATGCGCCAGAAGCAGTCGGCCACCGCCATCGACATGTTGCGTGTGCTCATCTGTTTCTGTTTGATCGCGCCATCTCTGCGTGCATGAACAAGCGGCGTACACTCGAACTCTGAATTATGGGCAATCCGCTAATTGGTTGGTGATCACGAACATGAATGCAAACTCCGCCCCCACAGCAATGCCTGCACTGAAAGCAAGCATCACGTGATCACCAACCAATCAGCTGATTCTCAATAATTTAGAGGTCGACTGTATTTTGTTCACAGTTTTATGTAAAACCTTTTTTGACAAGTTTTTTCGTCTGAAATTGCCGGCGATTTACATTTCCAGAACACAAAACGTGTTTGTTTGAACATACCGTATTACCTCTATTAAACCCCCCCCCCAAAATTAACCCCCCCACCCCCAAAAAAACCCCACCCCCTCGACAAGTTTTCAAATAATCCCCCCCCCCCAAAAAAATAATCCCCCATGGGGGATTATTGAAACCTGTTTGAAACACATACCCAGCGAATTCAGTGGCTGGTTGCAGTGAAAATGATGAAATTGTGCTACCAAAGGCCCCAAATGGATGAGTTAATGGTAATTTCATTACAAAAGGCTGTTGTAAAAGGAAATTTCTATGTAGAGTAGAAGTTTCTGCGACTTCCTTCCTGCCATGGAAGGTATTTTTGCCATTTTGCCCACCCCTAAAAAATGGTTTCCAAATAACCCCCCCCCCCCCTAAAAAATAAAGCCCCCCCCCAAAAAAAATAAACCCCCACCACCAGAAGTCGCTGAAGAAATAAACCCCCATGGGGGTTTATTAGAGGTAATACGGTAACTCGTTTTTTCGCAGAACACAAAGCATTGGAAACGTTGAATGACAGAGAGTAAAAAGAACGAGTGTATCAATCGGGTTTCGTTGCGTCACTGAATACTGGCTTCATGAGTACCGCTTTAAACAACGAACAACAAACATAAAACACCCTACTTGAACAGTTTGGTGTGCGCGAAGAACTGCTCCTCGTAGTGTCTGATGGTGTCGATGCTGTCCTTCGTGTTGCCGCGACCGGTGACCACGCCGAAATAGCCGAGCGCCTTCATCGGAAACAGCTGACCGGAGAGAATCTTGCGAATTCGGTCCGGATTCGTTAGATTCTCTTCGGCGAGATCGAGTTTCGTCAGCACAAGCAGCGTCCGTTGGCCTTTCGGGTCCATCGAGCTGACCTGGAGAAAACGGAGGTTTCAGAAGAAAAGCACTTTTACGTTCATTTTACCGCTCATTCTTAATTTTTAAGGACAAATCCAAACACCATCATCCACTTTGCTTTTAGAATTTCTGCGGTCATTGTATCTGTGACCAAGGTTGTCTTTTACCAAACCATAAAGCTCCAGGCTGTCGAACAGTGTATCTATATCCGTAGAGCAAAAATTGAATGAAACCGGATGTCTCATCGAGCAACTGACCAAGTCGGTGACGTTGCTTCGTTCCGCGTCCACACTGCCGTCTGAAAGAAAAAAAAACAAAAATTAGAAAAAAATGAAATACACCGTTTTTTACGGCTCGATGTTACACAACTTTGTTGTTTACACATCGCTGCTCGTTGTTTCCACTCGTTCACAGAATCCCCCCTTCACACCAATATGCACCCAAGGGATGGGCGCGGGACAGGTTTTTCGGTTGCGGGACGGGACAGTGGGGGCGGGACGGGACAGCCAAACACATTTCCGAGACGGGCCATCCATCCGGGACGAGGGGTCTGCGCGGGACGGGACAGTGCGGGGCGGAACAAGTAATAATAATTGCGGGACAGGCTGTGCGGCGGCCATGCCCATGCACCACCCCGTTCACACCAGCTGCACCACCTTGTATGCAGAGTATGATCGCATTCGGGTTCTCCATGTACTGCGTGCATATGCGTGTGATGTCATCACGTGTCTCGGCCGCCATCTCAGTGGTGACGGTGCTGATGACGCCCGGCAGATCAACGAGCACCATCCGAGGCAGACCGACGCCCTTGACGGTCAGCGAGATCTGCTCCGACGACACCGTCTTGCCGTGCGCCACGCTCGCGCGCATCCGAGACTCGATCTCGCGTCGGAGCGCTTCCAGCTGCAACACACGCGCGCACACGGTCGACAACGTTAGGTTACAGCTGATTGGTTGATAAGCACGTGATGTACCGTATTACCTCTATTAAACCCCCCCCCCCAAAAAAATAAACCCCCACCCCCTCGACAAGTTTCCAAATAATCCCCCCCCAAAATAATCCCCCATGGGGGATTATTGAAACCTGTTTGAAACACATACCCAGCGAATTCAGTGGCTGGTTGCAGTGAAAATGATGAAATTGTGCTACCAAAGGCCCAAAATGGATGAGTTAATGGTAATTTCATTACAAAAGGCTGTTGTAAAAGGAAATTTCTATGTAGAATAGAAGTTTCTGCGACTTCCTTCCTGCCATGGAAGGTATTTTTGCCATTTTGCCCACTCCTAAAAATGGTTTCCAAATAAACCCCCCCCAAAAAATAAAGCCCCCCCCCCAAAATAAACCCCCACCCCCAGAAGTCGCTGAAGAAATAAACCCCCATGGGGGTTTATTAGAGGTAATACGGTATGCTTTCCGCCTCCACTGCCATTGTTGTTGTTGTTGAGAATTTTAGGCGATTGTTATTTTTTTTGCCAGAGCTAACCCAGATAAAGCGCACAGAGTTCGCCGTCGCGTAGGGCTCCCATCAAGTTTTCCCTGTCATAAATGCCTATACACTCCTCGGGCGGGGCTCGATCGCGCGAACACACAGACAATGGAATCGTCTGTGTTATTATCGGTTCTATTGAACACTGACTGGTTGGTTACCCTCATGGCCTGGTGGTAGCTCGTTAGACTCTTGTCAGTGCGTTCGGAGGGATCAAGCCCCGCCGAGGGGTGTTTCGGCACTTGATGACAGAGAAAACTCGATGGGCGCTCTACTCGACGGCGTTCTGTACGCTTTTCTGAGCTAGCCGTGGCGCTTAAAGCAAGACATCCTCTAAATCACTGTTCGTTCGTTGCTCGGATTGTTTTCTACGACTGAACGCACATCAGGCTCCCTGGTCAAGTCGAACTCCCTGGTGCTGTTCTTGAACTGCGCCACGTGGTACGGACCTTCGCTGAGGGTGACCTTCACTGGGGCGCGCGTCATCATTTCACCGGCACCTCTGAGAAAAACGAAACGAATAAAATACGCCTGTTGAAAGTTCCAAAACACTCCAAGATCAAAGTAAGTAAAGTGCACTTTCAGATCGAAATTCAACCTCGCCCTCTTTGCTTAAAAATAAAAAAAACTCCGAAACCAAATGCCATACCGCGGAAATATCCTCGCTTGAGCCAACATTTCAAGGACGGAGGTTTTGCCGGAGCTTTGATCGCCCACAACGACAACCTGCGTGCATTCACTGTGTTTTTTATTATGGTTTACCTTTTCACGATACCAAAACAAAAAAAATATTGTGAAATACAGTTTGTTCTTAAATCCCAAAGTCACTACCAAATAGCCACTGAAAAAGCCCCCAAACCCCATTAAACAACTACCCTGGGCAGATTGTCTTGCGTCTGATAGGAAGAATCATACTCGGCGAGCTGATCCAGTACCTCAGAGTACATGTCGATCAGGGGTTTCTGGAAAACGAAACAAAACAAAATCTCCAGAAATACCAAAAAATCGCCCGAAAAAAGAATAAAGGTCAGTCGGCAAACCACGGGCACCTTCATTTTTCGCCGTTTTGTATCAGCGCGTTCATGTTTCTGGAGTAGCTGCTTTCGCAAGTCCTTGTTCTCTCGCTCCATGCGGTCGAGCTCATGTTGATATCGGATCTGTGGATTTGTGAACCCAAAGATTATTGGATTCAAAACGTTTACTAAACCGCGTTTCAAAATTTCGTTCAGGCGGCGGAAACCGGAGGATCAGCGTGCATTTCAGTTTGACCCGATTTGGTAATCTACGCTCCAGTTCTGCCCGAACACAAGTGGGGGCACGCAGTTTACACAAAAGACCGAACTGATGCAATGAGGAACTTAAACTATCGCTCCGATTTTCCGATTGAGTTGAAGTGGACAGACTCGCGTGTGACCAATCAGCGATACGGACTCGATGCAACAAGAATCACGTGACATGATGCTTGACGTTCCATACAAAGCAAGCACTTCGTAATGAATATCAAATCGACAGAACAAAAAATATCGGCCACTCACTACACGACGAAAAAAACTCGCGTCGAATTTCGACTGTTTTTATGTTTCCAGCAAAAAAAACTCCAACCTGCAATTCTATCATCTCTTCTTGGATCTTCTCGTATCGCTCTTGGTCAGTCTGTAGGACAGAAAAAAATTGAAAAACACGAAATTTGGTCAATACAAAGTAAAACACTCATTCCAACCGCTACGTTTTTGCACTTCCAGAACCAACATCAAACAGGATCAGAAATGAACCGCAGTGCGGGCTGCATTTCTGTGTGTTTGTAGTTTCCATGCCTAAACGGCCGAATAAAAGTGAACTTATGTCGCGTTCAATGCCATAAGTAAAACTGATCTTCCAATCCTTCAAGCGAATTATCTGATTATCTGATCCGCAGTGCTTGCAACAGTCGCAATACGCTAACGTAGATTTGAATTCTATATTATAGGGAATCAGCTGACTCGTTGATGATTACGGTATCCACGCGTTCTGTGCAAGCCAAACTCTGCCGCCACAGCAATGACTGCTCTGAAAACTGATCACCAACAGTCAGCTGATTGCCTATAATTTAGAGTTCGACAGTATGTCCAACAAAGCCTCGCGTCCTATCCTAACCGAGCTTCCCGGCTGCTCAACGTCTTCATCGTCGTCCATCGAACCGCCGAAGAACGTGCCCAACGAGTTCGTAATCGAGCTCGACGGCTCTTCATCGCTGTTGTGAATTTTCGAATTTCGCGCCACATTATTACTGTGCGTGTATTTCGTTGTCGCCGCCGTCGAATCTGACGTCAAGCGTAAGACTGTAAGACGGGGGTATTGGAAAAGCGGCTGAAACTGGAATAGTTTTGACGTCATGGCGTGTGCAGCAAGCAACGCCAACGCAGATTCAAGCAACAGAAAACAGAACAACGCTACAGTCGAACTTCAAATTATACGCTATCAACTGATTGGTCGGTGGTCACCACGTGGTGCAGGATAGACTCCACCTTCACATGCATCACGTGATTACCAACCTGCCAGCTGATTGCCCGTAGTTTAGAGTTTAGCCCTGCTGGTAATCCACAGTCAAGTGTTGATACGGTATCCACCGTATTCGTTTTCTCGGCACGATTTTGCTTCATGATTGTCAAAGAAAGAGTACGATGGAAATGATTGAAAATGCGAAACAAAATTACTAAAACCATCGTGACAATGAAGCGACGTCGAGCTCGTGTCGAGACCGAATACGGTAGATACCGTACTGCATAGATAAAAACTTTGAAACACCTGTACCATTCAAGTAGCGCTCGCGAACTTTTTGCCGGCGTTCGTCTAGAGCTTCGGCCATTTTCTTGCGCCATTCTTGCATTGATGCGTTCGTTTCTGGAAATATTCTACAGTACAGCACAATAAATAAGGCACTCCTTGTATTCTCCATCAAGGCGGGATCAGGCGCAGACTAGAAGTTGTCTTTTTCACGAATACCAAGATAATTCCCAATCATGTGTGCAAGGGAGAACGAATGAACAGAACAGTATGAAGAATCAATTAGTTCAAAAGAACAGCTCAAATTTGACACACAATAGGCTTTCTGAACATCTTTTTTTTCTTTCGTTCAAATTTCGCGCGCTCCTTGTACGCTGAAAACTGCTGCCATGTTTATTCGGCCATTCCGCAGATCAAAATGACCATGCGCGCAAGTTCAGGCACCATCTCAAAACTGTCCTACATTTGGTATGCGACATGGCTGCGAGCTGCTAGCACCAATCCGTAAGCTAAACTGAATATCAGCCAGTTAGCTGACCACGCAAAGTGAACCAGATGAGGGAAAATGTTGGTCAGTGCACGTTTGGTAACGGAACAAAAAAAATCCGGTTTTCATGGGCGTATCATGAAAAGCAGTGCCAACCCAATGCACCCGTTTCAACCAACAAAGGCTCGTCTCACCATTCATCCAATCAGCCAAGCGCCCCGCTGTAACGTTTGTCCAGTCAGAGACACCGGTGCCGAAATCACCTGCACCTCTTTTGAACGCCGCCCAATTTTCGCTGTTCCGCAGCCACTCGAAATCGGGAAGGTTTTGCTTCCATTCGTCGTATTTCTGAAAAACATCGTAAACACCAACTTACAGTCGCACTCTAAGTTATAGGGAATCAGCTGATTCGTTGGTGATTACGGTATGCTTGCTTTCTGTGCAAACCAACAAACTCCGGCTCCAAAACAATGCCTGCACATATAACATGCATCACGTGAAAACCAACCAATCAGCTAGCTGATTCTCTATAATTTAGAGACCGACTCTAGAATAGGAGTTGAACATGGAGACCATTTTTTGAAGTGATATTTGTTTGAAGACACACACTGCAACCATAGTTGTTCTAGGGGGGGGGCCTGGGGGGGCCGCCCCCCCCCCCCAAAATTTTTTTGAATCTATCTCTATCAGAAAGGTTTTTTTCGGCTCAGCTATTATCTATCTAAAAAAAATTTTCAGCCAGCTATCTATCTGAAAATTTCTGTCTTCGAAGACATAAAATGAGTCAATTTTTTACCAAAATTGACCATTTTTGCTCGAAATTCTTGAAAATTTTGCTACTTTTAGTTAAAATATGCGTTTATACTTGATTTTTAGCATGTTTTAAGCATTATTTAGCTGTTTTTATAGCTTTTTAGCGTTTTAGCTATCTATCTATCTAATTTCAAAATTTTGACCGCCCCCCCACCCCAAAGTCACATGGCCCCCCCGCGCCCCCCCCCAAAATTTTCCAGCTATCTATCTATCTGGAAAATTTGCTCCAGCTATCTATATCGGCCCCCCCCAAACCCCCGGCTCTGGAACAACTATGACTGCAACTGAGAATATTGTTTGTAACTCTGCAAGAATAGACTGAAATCACAGTGAAAAAGCACGAAGCTGTCTTCCCAGACAAACTAACGTTCACGCCCCGCCCCTCCCCCTAGGGTTAGGGGCTTTGAAAAAAAAATTTCTTTTTTCTTTATTTTTAATTTGAATTTTTTTAAACTTAAAAAAATTGAAAAATTTTCCTTCTACTTTGCTCTGAAAATTCGATTTATGGCATAATTTTTTTGAAAGTTCAAACCAAATTTTCTTCCCAACTTTTTTGTGTGCTCAGGTAAATGTCATTATATGGTCATTTTGACAGACGTACTCCATGTTTTTCGATTTGGATGACTTCTAGAGTCAATTTTTAGCGTTGAAATGACTTAACTGAATTGAAATATCGTTTCAGAAATCGTTTTCTTGCAACTTAGAACATGTTTTTCAGTCGGTAGGAAATGAACATGATATCTTGTTGATTGGCGTATGTTATAGGTCTACAATGGAGTTGTGCGATATATTGTTAAACAATTGGAGCGGAGGTGTTGGTCAATACCACATCACACGACCGTTTTTCAGATACCCGATAACATGGCCACATGTTAAAACTTGCGTGCTGAGCTAAACTAACGTGTTAAACTTGCGTCTGTCGATTTTTATGTCCCTCGTTTTTATTTCCCCGTGTTTTTGTTCCCCGTACGGGGATTTAACCATGGTGCCAAATCCCCGTACAAAGAGACCATTCGTGCATTCCCCGTAGCCGTTTAAAGCCGCGTACGTATTTTTAAAATCGACTGAGACTACAGGCTGTCACATGCCCACAATACAGCGCGAATCGCGTGGCGATTTCAAATGGTAACGTATCACAATCACTTCAATAATGTGAAATAAGAGAACAAAGTGGACGCAGAGAGAAAACACGTATCGAATGAAAAAGTACAAAGAGTCTTGCGACGTCTGTCAGCGATCATCAAAGTTGCCAAAAAAAATGTGCTGAACTCCATCCGGTTGGAGTGATGCCTGGCCGTGCATTTTGCTCAATGGGGCATTGCGATCTCATATGGGTGGTTTCTATTGCGTGCATTGACAGTAAAGACAGTGAAGGTAAAAAACTTGCAGTCATCTGTAATTGGCTGAAATCGTGTGGACCGTTCTTATTAAACGTGACCCGCCCCCGTAACATGCGTTTGACCGCAGATAGAGAAAATATTTTGCGGCGGCTGCGCGGCAATTGGAAATCAGCAAAATTTAAACGTAAAACATAAATCTTCTTGCACCCCCGATTTATGATTTCTGTGCTTCAAAAACTGTTGAATTTCATGTACAGGGTGTCCCAAAAAAACATAACAAAAGTAAATGGCTCGTGCGGCCGACTGGTTGCACGTGAAGCCGTGAAATTTGAAACACTTTTAGAAAGAACACATGGTACATTTGTGTGGGAAATTTTATGGCGAAATTCCACTTTTTCAATAACATTTCAGCAAAAATACGTAAAAGCTCAAAAATCGCCTAAATTCTCAGTTTTTGACTCAAGATAAACATCATTGTCGTCATCGAGAATCTCATCTGGCAGTGGCACAAGCTCATCGTCAGCTTCAACGTGACCGCGATGTCATCATGTTCATGCTCACGGTCGTTCAGTTTCATGTTTCTCGGCTGCTCAATGTGTTTTCCATTGTTCTCAATGAACGACGACATTCGATGTTTTAGAAACTGATGATCACTTTCTGGTGCAGCGCCCGATCATCGATGATTTTTTCTCTCACCGCTGCGGTGGTGGGCGCCGATCATTACCCGCATTATCCATCAGATGACCCCAAACGCAGAAGTCAAAGGCTTCATCATCCAAACTCTCTCACAAGCCATAGATTCTGCACCCATGCCGGCCGTTCCAGCGTTGAGCGGCGCACACGGCAACCTGCTCGGCACGGCTGTGGCGGCAG
>JASANC010005280.1:0-51668 GCA_030248135.1 Theristus sp. LFF4_11
AAAAAACAAAAAAAATCGTCATTTTTGTTAAAAAAAAATTTTTAAATTTCAAAAATCAAAGCAAGAATCAATCAGGAGTCCGAAGAACCACATATGATATGCAAGCGCCTCTCGAATGACTCCCATATGACGGAACTTTGCAGATTTTGTTTTGGTGACTTTCAATTACCCTTTTCCAAACCGTCGCCCATATGCCTCTTCTTGTGTTTTGACCTCCAAAACGTCACTAATTGTCCCCAGCTAAACTAATGCTAAAGTGAAGACAAACATACCGCCTTGAAATTCGATCAATTCTTCTGATGGTGTTGCGACGACACGACACGAAGCAGCAAGCAACCAGACAACGTAGCGCTTGCAAACGGAGCAGCGAGCACAATCGGACGCTCTGCGAGGCGAATCGTCACCTTATCTGCATCGGAAATGGTAGGCCAACCTTTGGGACGCTCAAAAACTTCATCGCAGATGTTGTCGTAGCCTAAAATCAGTCGGTAAAACGACCCAAAATCGACTGCTAAAGGTTTTACGAGGTATAATTAGAGATGTAAGAGTCAAAAAAAAAATTTTTTTTCAAATTTTTTTTAAAAAAAAAAGTAAAAAAAATGAGCATTTTTTTTATTTTTTTAATTAAAAATTTTTGAAATTTTTTCTTTAATGTGCCCTGAAAATGACGTTTTTGCCATATTTTTCTGAAAAGTTTAACAAAAATTTTCTTTGACTTTACCTTGTCACTTAGTCTTCAACGCTGCAGGTGGTATTCTGGATTGATTTATCGACTGTTTTCCAGCCTTGGTGAGTGACTGATCGACTCACGCACTGAAGTACTTGAGCGTCGTAAAGGCTAGTTCAACAAATTCCGATGTCGCTAAAGGTGAGATAGAAGCAGAGAACTCACATTTACGCATCGTTTTTCAGGATCTCGAAAGGTGGAAATTGCACTGTCTGCCACTGCAAGCGTAACTTCGTTGGTTGCTCGTTGCTGTTTCGCCTCGTGTCGTCAGCATGATCACACCGGTTTGTTGTGGAACTTGTTTCCATGTTATTTGAGGTGAATTGAGAGGCAAAACACGAGACGTGATGTCGTCGGTGGGAAAATGGGGTCGCCGAAACCAAGTCTGAAATTTTCACCCTCCTCCCATATGAGTGGGGGTCATATGGTAAGTCGGTGGCTCCTCAGATGGTGATATTCGGACTCCCTGAAAAATTCTGATCAACTTTCATTTAAAAAAAAAATTAAAAAAAAAAATTTTTTTTTGAAAAAGAAAAAAAATGGAAAATTTTTTTTTCTTGACATCTCTAGGTATAATCAAAGAAAATTTTTGTTGAACTTTCGAAAAATTTTGCCAAAATTGAGGTTTTCAGAGCATATTAGAGGAAAATTTTTCGAATTTTTTTTAAAAAAAATCGGCATTTTTTTTTTATTAATCACTTTAAAAAAAAATTTTTCATTTTTGTTTAACAACCCTAGTCAGCAGTCGATTTTGGACCGTTTTACCGACTGTTGTGCGATAGGTCTATAGGTAGGGTTGTTAAAAAAAACAAAAATCGTCATTTTTGTTTTTTTTTTAAAAAAAAAATTTTTTTTTTTTTTAAAAATTTCAAAAATCAAAGTTGTGCCAAATCAATCAGGGAGTCCGAAGAACCACATATGATATGCAAGCGCCTCCCGAATGACACCCGTATGGCGGAACTTTGCAGATTTTGTTTTGGTGACCTCAATTACCCCTTTTCCAAACCGTCACCATGCCTCTTCTTGTGTTTTGACCTCCAAAACGTCACTAATTGTCCCCAGCTAAGCTAATGCTAAAGTGAAGACAAACATACCGTCTTGAAATTCGATCAATTCTTCTGATGGTGTCGCGACGACACGACACGAAGCAGCAACCAGACAACGTAGCGCTTGCAAACGGTGCAGCGAGCACAATCGGACGCTCTGCGAGGCTAATCGTCACCTTATCTGCATCGGAAATGGTAGGCTAAGCTTTGGGACGCTCAAAAACTTCATCGCAGATGTTGTCGAAGCCTAAAATCAGTCGGTAAAACGGCCCAAAATCGACTGCTAAAGGTTTTACGAGGTATAATCAAAGAAAATTTTTGTTGAACTTTCGAAAAATTGTGCCAAAATTGAGGTTTTCAGAGCATATTAGAGGAAAATTTTTCGAATTTTTAAAAAAAAAATCGGCATTTTTGTTTTTTTTAATCACTTTAAAAAAAAAAAAATTTCATTTTTGTTTAACAACCCTATCTATAGGTCTACAATGGAGTTGTGCGATATATTGTTAAACTTGGAGCGGAGATGTTGGTTAATAACTTAATACCACATCACACGACCGTTTTTCAGATACCCGATAACAATGGCCACATGTTAAAACTTGCGTGCTGAGCTAAACTAACGTGTTAAACTTTCGTCTGTCAGTTGCCCGCAACGTGATCGCGAAATCATGATACGTGTTTTCGATACGATGATTTGAAGAGTGGGCTCTCGCCATGTGGCAGATAGCATAGCTGGTTGAACCTGAAAGTAAGTGTCTTGGGGGGGGCGACCGGGTCGACAGGGGTTGCCGACTTAGCTACAGCAAACAGGAATTTTTGAACACAGTCAAATTTTGGTAATTTTCTTTAGAGGAACAACTAAGAACGGTTCAATATTCAAGTACACGTCGAAAATTGTCCTGTTTTACTGTTGAAAATGCAACTTTCCCTCTATGAAATGGACATAATTTCAATAAAACACGATTTTCGCTCTTATAGTTTTCCGGATCGTTCTGAAAATAGTCTAGATGAACTCAGCTCGACGAGACGCTTCGAACGAACCTGACTTGTAAAAAAAAATTTTAAAAAAATAAAATAAATTTTTTTAATTAAAAAAAAATCCGGATTTTTTTCCTCCCTAACCCTATTCCGGATGCTCTGCTTAGTTGATTGAGCCATAGGTCGTCGAAATCGATCGAGGAAATCGTGATCTGGGCGACATTATGTGTTTTGCAAACATCGCAAGATAACCACGAAAAACAAAAAAAACTTTATTATTGGCAAAAAATCTGTTGGTACCACACCCTATATTCATGCCGAATTACCCGTGCGATCCCGTGCACCCCCCCCCCCTCACGAAATTTTTCTGCCAGTGCCTGTGCACCCCCAGGAAAATTTGCTGCCCGTGCACCCCCCCCCTCACCGAGAAGGCACCTGACACCCCCTCTAAAATTTGGCCCCTCACCGAAGGTCCCGCTTTCGTTTCGCTACTGATTCGGGAGGCGCTTGCACATCAAATGCAGGGGTCGAGCCCAGTACCGTGGGCGGGGGGGGGTGGGGGGGTACACCCCCCAGAGCACCAGAGACCGTCGGGTGGGGGGGGGGGGGGGGGGGCCACCACCGTGCCACCCCCCCTAAAACCGGGCACCCCCCCTATCGGACCCCCCCCTCGAAAATTTGGCCGACACCCCCCCCCACACCCCCCATGAAATTTTGTCTGGCGGAGACCCCCACAATTTTCTGCACACCCTAAATTTTTTTTCGAAAATCATGATTTTTTGTCAATAATACAGTTTTTTTTGTTTTTCGTGGTTATCTTGCGATGTTTGCAAAACACATAATGTCGCCCAGATCACGATTTCCTCGATCGATTTCGACGACCTATGGCTCAATCAACTAAGCAGAGCATCCGGAATAGGGTTAGGGAGGAAAAAAAATCCTGGATTTTTTTTTTTAAATTAAAAAAATTTATTTTATTTTTTTAAAATTTTTTTTTACAAGTTAGGTTCGTTCGAAGCGTCTCGTCGAGCTGAGTTCATCTAGACTATTTTCAGAACGATCCGGAAAACTATAAGAGCGAAAATCGTGTTTTATTGAAATTATGTCCATTTCATAGAGGGAAAAGTTGCATTTTCAACAGTAAAACAGGACAATTTTCGACGTGTACTTGAATATTGAACCGTTCTTAGTTGTTCCTCTAAAGAAATTACCAAAATTTGACTGTGTTCAAAAATTCCTTTTGCTGTAGCTAAGTCGGCAACCCCTGTCGACCCGGTCGCCCCCCCAAGACACTTACTGTCAGGTTCAACCATCGAGGCTATCTGCCACATGGCGAGAGCCCACTCTTCAAATCATCGTATCGAAAACACGTATCATGATTTCGCGATCACGTTGCGGGCAACTGACAGACGAAAGTTTAACACGTTAGTTTAGCTCAGCACGCAAGTTTTAACATGTGGCCATTGTTATCGGGTATCTGAAAAACGGTCGTGTGATGTGGTATTAAGTTATTAACCAACATCTCCGCTCCAAGTTTAACAATATATCGCACAACTCCATTGTAGACCTATAGATAGGGTTGTTAAACAAAAATGAAAATTTTTTTTTTTAAAGTGATTAAAAAAAACAAAAATGCCGATTTTTTTTAAAAATTCGAAAAATTTTCCTCTAATATGCTCTGAAAACCTCAATTTTGGCACAATTTTTCGAAAGTTCAACAAAAATTTTCTTTGATTATACCTCGTAAAACCTTTAGCAGTCGATTTTGGGCCGTTTTACCGACTGATTTTAGGCTTCGACAACATCTGCGATGAAGTTTTTGAGCGTCCCAAAGCTTAGCCTACCATTTCCGATGCAGATAAGGTGACGATTAGCCTCGCAGAGCGTCCGATTGTGCTCGCTGCACCGTTTGCAAGCGCTACGTTGTCTGGTTGCTGCTTCGTGTCGTGTCGTCGCGACACCATCAGAAGAATTGATCGAATTTCAAGACGGTATGTTTGTCTTCACTTTAGCATTAGCTTAGCTGGGGACAATTAGTGACGTTTTGGAGGTCAAAACACAAGAAGAGGCATGGTGACGGTTTGGAAAGGGGTAATTGAGGTCACCAAAACAAAATCTGCAAAGTTCCGCCATACGGGTGTCATTCGGGAGGCGCTTGCATATCATATGTGGTTCTTCGGACTCCCTGATTGATTTGGCACAACTTTGATTTTTGAAATTTTTAAAAAAAAAAAAAATTTTTTTTTTAAAAAAAAAACAAAAATGACGATTTTTGTTTTTTTTAACAACCCTACCTATAGACCTATCGCACAACAGTCGGTAAAACGGTCCAAAATCGACTGCTGACTAGGGTTGTTAAACAAAAATGAAAAATTTTTTTTTAAAGTGATTAATAAAAAAAAAATGCCGATTTTTTTTAAAAAAAATTCGAAAAATTTTCCTCTAATATGCTCTGAAAACCTCAATTTTGGCAAAATTTTTCGAAAGTTCAACAAAAATTTTCTTTGATTATACCTAGAGATGTCAAGAAAAAAAAATTTTCCATTTTTTTTCTTTTTCAAAAAAAAATTTTTTTTTTTAATTTTTTTTTTAAATGAAAGTTGATCAGAATTTTTCAGGGAGTCCGAATATCACCATCTGAGGAGCCACCGACTTACCATATGACCCCCACTCATATGGGAGGAGGGTGAAAATTTCAGACTTGGTTTCGGCGACCCCATTTTCCCACCGACGACATCACGTCTCGTGTTTTGCCTCTCAATTCACCTCAAATAACATGGAAACAAGTTCCACAACAAACCGGTGTGATCATGCTGACGACACGAGGCGAAACAGCAACGAGCAACCAACGAAGTTACGCTTGCAGTGGCAGACAGTGCAATTTCCACCTTTCGAGATCCTGAAAAACGATGCGTAAATGTGAGTTCTCTGCTTCTATCTCACCTTAGCGACATCGGAATTTGTTGAACTAGCCTTTGCGACGCTCAAGTACTTCAATGCGCGAGTCGATCATCACTCACCAAGGCTGAAAACAGTCGATAAATCAATCCAGAATACCACCTGCAGCGTTGAAGACTAAGTGACAAGGTAAAGTCAAAGAAAATTTTTGTTGAACTTTCGAAAAAATATGGCAAAAACGGCATTTTCAGGGCACATTAAAGAAAAAATTTCAAAAATTTTTAATTAAAAAAATAAAAAAAATGCTCATTTTTTTTACTTTTTTTTTTAAAAAAAATTTGAAAAAAAATTTTTTTTTTGACTCATCTCTACGTGATTGAGCGATTTTGGGCGTACGGATTACGGGGTGGGGGTGGAGGGTCGGGGGGTGCCGGGGGTTGTTGGTGCTGTGTCGTGGGGCCCAGATTATACCTCGTAAAACCTTTAGCAGTCGATTTTGGGTCGTTTACCGACTGTTTGGGGGTGGGGTGTGTGGGGGTTGGGGGGTGGTGGGGGGTGGAGGGCCGTGTGGGGTGGCGTGGTGGGCGAGATTGATAGAATTTCAAGCCGGTATGTTTGTCTTCACTTTACATTAGTTTAGCTGGAGACAATTAGTGACGTTTTGGGGGTCAAAACACAAGAAGAGGCATGCGCATGGTAACGGTTTGGAAAAGGGGTAATTGAGGTCACCAAAACAAAATCTGCAAAGTTCCGTCATATGGGAGTCATTCGGGAGGCGCTTGCATATCATATGTGGTTCTTCGGACTCCCTGATTGATTTAGCACAACTTTGATTTTTGAAATTTAAAAAAAAATTTTTTTTTTTAAAACAAAAATGACGATTTTTGTTTTTTTTAACAACCCTACTGCTGACGGTTTTACGAGGTAATATTAAAGAAAATTTTTGTTGAACTTTCGAAAAATTGTGTTAAAATTGAGGTTTTCAGAGCATATTAGGGGAAAATTTTTCGAATTAAAAAAATCGGCATTTTTGTTTTTAATCACTTTTTAAAAAAATTCGATTTTTGTTTAACAACCCTAGTCGCGACATCATCAGAAGAATTGATAGAATTTCAAGCCGGTATGTTTGTCTTCACTTTAGCTGGAGACAATTAGTGACGTTTTGGGGGTCAAAACACAAGAAGAGGCATGCGCATGGTAACGGTTTGGAAACGGGGTAATTGAGGTCACCAAAACAAAATCTGCAAAGTTCCGCCCTACGGGAGTCATTCGGGAGGCGCTTGCATATCATTTGTGGTTCTTCGAACTCTGCTGTAATTTAATCGATACCCAATTTTCAGTCAGCAACGGACTTCGATCAAAACGTAGAAAGTGATCGTCGATCGGCCACAGCTGGCTGCTTGGGCTTGATTGAAAGCAAGCAACGAATCAGTGCCTTAGCACGTTAGTCCCAGTGTGCACGTGCGTGCACTCACATCGACCGACAACGACGTGCGTGCGTTGGTCGAGGGAGCGACGAGAGCGAATCGCCATGCGAGGCAGCCGTATCGTCGTGAGCGCCCGCCTCGCACGCGCCGTCAACCCGCGCTTCTCCATTGCACTCGCGCGAGCCGGCTGCAGAAATCGACCATTTTATCAGGTTTGCAATTGAGTTCTGTTGCTGCGTCATGGTATTCTTTATTCAGTCGTTAGAGATCAGCATGCTTTGCCTTCTTGGTTGTGTGTTTTTAAACATTTTAAAATTTAAAAATTCTATTCTGACATTTCGCTGGCAATTCACCGGACTTGGTTGTGGTGAGTCATTGTATTCTTTAGTCGGGATCGGGAACGATAGGTTTCCCAATGAACTTTTCGAGAAAACGAGTCTCTCGATGGAGATTCCTGTGTTCGTTTGCTTTCTGAATCAGCACGGCCTCTAGGCTTGATTGAATTGATTCTGTTGTGTATTGATAATGGCTTTCAATTTATGAGCATGTACATGTTTTTGAGTATTGCACACGTGAATCAGCAGTACGCAATTTCTAATCAAGGCTGCGGACGTTGATCTGGCCTGGCCGGAAAGAAAAACGTTTCAACAGCCTGCGCCGTGCGATGCGTATTTCTTGTAATTTTCTGGTTTTCACTTCAGCCAACGTGACCGTGCGATTGTTGCATTTTGCGTATCTGACACGCTGATTGGCTGCGTCATACTCGTTACACCAATAAACATAGCAACAGCGGTTAATCAGCTAGCTAGCTAGTTATGACATTGCCAACTTTGCACTGATTGCAATTAAACGGGTCTTGAAGGCTACAAACACGAAACCATAAATCAAATCAAGGCCTGTGATCTCACAAAAGCGTGTAATTAAAACGTTCATGCATGCGCACACGCACACGCAATCTGTTGATCAATATGCAGTTGACAAAACGAGACAACCTTACAAGTGCGTTATTATCATTGAGTAATCATGCCCATTCGCGAGCGAAGCGGACAGCGGATGCAGGCATAATATGGCCCATTGATCGTTCGCGCAAAAATTCCAAACTTAATGTGCCTCGCATTGTGAACATGAAAGGAGTTGAGAATTTTTTCTCTTGCACACAGGTAGATAATCCATAGGTAAGCTGTGGGCACGAGAAATTTTTTCGTGGTGATCTTCTACACACGCTGTGTGCGCATAACATCGATTCTGAATAAGCTGTTACTTATTCTTCCCCCCCCTTTTTCGGCCATGTCATAAAATGTGTTCGCAATTTCAGTGATATGAAGAAAATTCTGACTGTTATGATAAAAACATTTCCTAAGGTAAAAATTTCCAAATTTTTTAAATTTCGCATTCACATTTCTCTACGATGCTCCCCAAGGCTCAAATTTTGCTGTTTTACACAAAATTACGGAAAAAACGTGTATTTGCGATTTCTGCGCATGAAACAACCCGTTATTTGACAAACCAAAAAATTTCCGGGGTAACCAACAACGGAGAGTTTGAATTTGACCTTTATTTTTTGAAAAAAATATAGAAATAGCAGTTAAATAACTAAAATAGTGACGATTTAAAACGAATCGGCCGTAGAAATTGGCGAAATCGGTCCAAAAACAAAAAAATGGGAAAGTTGTCTAGTCTGTAAGAATTCAATGCGCTGATCACGGATTTTGGGTTAGTTTTTTGATGTGAGCACTTCTAGGTACTGAATCGTGACGATTTCGGGCGAATCAACCGTAGAAATAGCATAGACGAAATCGGCCCAAAAAACGAAAAATGAAAAACCTGAGTTGTCCGGGGCTTAGAAGGATGTGTGACCAACAGATTGTGAATTTGGTCCGACCTTCGGGGCTTATGTAAAAGTCAGAATATTATATAAATAGGTCAATGGTCATCTATAAACCCGCACACTTTCCCACGCCTGGGTTTACACTCATTTTGTATACCGGGTTTGCGCAACCACACGCTTGTTATGATGCATGCTGTTATTTCGTTTTATGTTTTATATTTTTCCAATAGAAATCTTTTTTAATTACGGAATGACCGAGTAAACATGGCAGCTTTTTTCAGGGTGCAAGGAGCGCGCGAAATTTGAATGAAAGAAAACAGACGTTCAGAAACCAACATGTGTGCCAAATTTGACGTGTTTTTTAGACCAATGGATTCTTCGTGTCATTGTGTTCATTCTTGCTCCCTTGAACACATGATTAGGAGTTATGTTGGCATTTTTGAAAAAGACAACTCCTAGTCTGCGACGGATCCCGCCTTGACGGGCTGCCTTACGTATTCGGCCATACTGTACATTGTTTACTTTTCTTATAATGCTCACGTGTGTTGACAGCTGACATGTGTATGTCTAAAACATATACATTTGTGTAATGCATATTTACACGCACGTTCCTGAAAGCTGGTAGCAGTTCTGTAGAGTTCTTGGTCAACTTTGCCACTGGAAAGGGGTCGCATCTTTGTCACTGGTAAAACTGCTAATATTGTACCCTTGTGACAGATTTTGTTGACGATTTTTCCTTGATAAAAGGCTTGCGAAGCCTTAGGTCACCTACAGAAGTCGGTTGTTGGCCTATGCCCAACACTGACAGTGACTGCTTTGGTGTTGATCCAAAAGGAAATGGTGTTTGCAACTGAGAAGACAAAGATAATTTAGTGACAATCGTCTGTTCCTTCTCTTGATTCTATAAGCCACCCATTTATTCACTCCCAACCATCAAATATAAGCAAGTTAGGTAACTGGGTGGCAATAACTGTTTTCGAAATTTGAAATATAAAGCAACGGAAAGCAAAACATATGCAAAAACATGAAGCGGAATATTTACCAAGTCCAAACTTGTGCGAGCATGCGCACACCCGGTATAAAATACGTCATGTGCCATGGGTTTATAGATGTCGCATTGTTTATAGATGACACCAAATCATATAAATATAATATAAAAATGCGGGAGACGCATATAAAAGGAGGAATATGGCTTTGTGTAAGCAGTGAAAGACTTGGCTCGACAACTCTTTTCAAGTCTCTGATGTGGTACACACGGATATACGCACATAAGAGCCATATTTTTGCGCCGTTTATTCATTATTTCGGTTGCACAACCTTCGTACTTTGTAGAAATGAAACTTTCAAATTTGCGGTATTTCGGTCATTTAGCGACCACTAAAACCACTAAAATAACGATCAGACATTAGATCACTGACACTGCTTTGCCCAGGACATCGCTGAGGCATTGGGGAACGCAAAATCTCCTTCTGTGGCAATGGCAATGACTCACGGGACAGACGGTTTATCCTGCCACAAGAGTTTGGTAAAAAGGGTGAAAATCAACAGAAAACAGAACCTTTTTGTTACTGGTTCTGGTGTGTACACAGCGGTGCGTACGTTAGCAGCAACGATAAAGCTACATGCAGCAATGTTTTACAATCTCTGATTTTTCTGTTTTTTTCACAGAATTTACAGAATTTCGCACATGGTGTGATTTTAGACTAAACTAAAAATGACAATTAAAAAATAACTTTAAAGTTTTTACGCTTTTCAGCAAAACAAACGCGGTGCAAAAATATAACTCTTATGTACCTGTATCCGTGTGTACCACATCAGAGACTTGAAAAGAGTTGTCCAGCCAAGTCTCTCACTGCTTACACAAAGCCATATTCCTCCTTTTATATGCGTCTCCCGCATTTTTAGATATTACAATTGTCGGTGACCGGAGGAAATCGTGTTAAGTATTGCACGGTGTCACTTAAAAGTAATTCAGGAAAAGTTTAATTCAAGTAGATCAAGAAAAGTTTAATTAAAGTAATTCAGGAAAAGTTTAATTCACTGCTTAGCGGACACGCTTGTATTGAATTACGTTGTTGTTGTTCCCGTTGCTGTTTTCGCCATTTTCGCCCGACATTTCACTTCAGTTTTTGCGAAAGTTCAACTAAAGTTTTCTAGTTTATATGTTCGTGTTCTGTGTTAGTGTTCTAGATTGTTCCAGATCGCCGTGTTCCCGCGTCGCCAGCTGCCACTGCGATCTGGAAATTGGCTCGGCTCGATCGTTGAACAGGTGAGCAGCTTTGGTGCGGTTGTTCGAAAACAGCAGGGTGCTGTGCCGGTGTCACGATTTTATTTCCCCGTGTTTTTATTTCCCCGCACGGGGATTTAACCTTGGTGCTGAATCCCCGTACGGGGAATGGACTATGGTGTTAATTCCCCGTAGCCGTTTTAAAAACCCCGTATGCAGTATTTCCAAATCCAGCTAAATACAGGCTGTCACATGCCCACAATACAACGCGAATCCGTGTGCGGTGCAAATGGTAACGTATCACAAATATCACTTCAACAATGATGTGAAATAAAGAGAACAAAGTGGACGCAAAGAGAAAAACACGTATCGTGTGAATTACGTTTTGGTTACTGGCCACAGAATTGAAACACTCACTAACTAGTGTGGCATGTTCACCCAGGTGCATAATTACGTCACAGTTATCGATACATGACTACCCAAAATGTCCCAGTCATGGACCGTTTTGCGTTTGCAGACTTTTTTATTCATGCTGTTCGGTTGGTTTTTTACCTGTCATTTTGTTTCGTTTGCTTTGCTGGATTCGTTTTCACTCATACAACTCTTTCAAAGATGTTTTAATTGTACTTTTTGATTTTAAAAGTGAACTTATATTTTTCTCTGTCAATTTTGTTTCGTTTGCTCTGTTGGATTGTTTTCACTCATTGAACATTTTCAAACGTGTTTTTGTTTTACTTTTTGGTTCTAAAAGTGCACTTCAATTTTTTGCTAGTCACCAAGCAATGGATCCGCAGCTGTACCAGAAAATGATCGCATTTATCCGGATTGGGTGCTGAAGCAGCACGTCGAAGGCGGCCAAAACAAGCGACACGTGAAAAAGGACTTCAGGGTGCGATATGCGCATTACACGTACGAAGAAGGATTTCTCTACAGGACGAAGCGCGTCCGACACAAGTTGGAGGATGGCGAACAGACGACTGGCAAATTTCGCGTTGTCATGACAACCGAGATCGATCGGGTGATGCGCGACTGCCACTCCAGCGCGCTTGGCGGCCACTGTGGTATCGCTAAAACGTTCGTGTTTTGACATTTGGTTGAAAAAACGTTGCTTTCACTTTTGCGCGTGTTCTGAATCACATGACTTATTCACTGAATACTTGTGGGTATCCAATGATGTTCAGTCTCCTTTATTTCTGCATGTGAATAAAATGCACACTACGATTTGCACTGCACCGCACACGGATTCGCGTTGTATTGTGGGCATGTGACAGCCTGTATTCAGCTGGATTTGGAAATACTGCATACGGGATTTTTAAAACGGCTACGGGGAAATAACACCATAGTCCATTCCCCGTACGGGGATTTAGCACCAAGGTTAAATCCCCGTGCGGGGAAATAAAAACACGGGGAAATAAAATCGTGACACCGGCCCGCCACATTCTCGATTAGTCGATTGGCATGCGAAACGAAATCGGGGTGTTTACCATCGCAAAAAAAATTTGATGTTTTATTCGCCAGATCGGGACATTTGATCCGATTCCGAACGCGCGCCAAGAGAAGCTCTGCGCTATCAACTTCGATCGTCTAAGATATTGGATGAGCCAAGACTCGAGCGTCACTCCAGCCGCCGCTCAACTGATCGGTTAGCCGAGTTTGAATGGGCTTCATGGCGCGGCGCTATTTTTAGACCGGCAAATGGAAACGAGTCCGTTGTTGGCTTCTTCACTAAACTTGCGAAGTAACAGCAAGGCAGCCCAGTTTGGAGACGGTCACACATCACAACACACGCGATATTTGAACTGTTCTAGTTTTGATTGAGCAGAATCCTGTGCTGTGCCAGTGCAAGTGAAGAAAGTCGGCAAGTGCGAGGCTTGCTTTCAGATCGGGACATCATTTGGATATAATATTAAAAAATACTGTATGGACGCAGCTTTGTTCATCGACGTTTGAATTTTGAATTTTAAATTCATCTAATTCAAAATCGAAGGTCTTGATTGAATTCCGAAATTGCGGTCAGTTTTCTTGTGATTATGCGGTTTTTTCATGAACGCAGGTCTATCCGGTTACCTGCCGTTGCATCCACGGTCGTTTGTGGCCGCGAAAAAAGCGCGAACGGCTGCCGCACGCTCAGGCGCATCTCAAAACGTGCCTGCTGATACTGGACACCACGGGACTTGAGAATTGTCAAGAAACCAAAAATAGCATAAATCATTCCCCGTCTGGCAATTCTCTTCCAATTATTTTGCAAATTTGTCATCAAACCAACGAAAAACTGTTTTTTTTTATCGAGCGAAAAGTTTCGGAATAGTTCTTCGCAATTACCGTCTGTCTAGTCCGTCCCCGTCAGACTTTTTCTTGTCTTCTGTTTCACTCGTACACTTCATTGCGTAACAAAGTGCCATGGTTAATGGCATGCCACGTTCTGTCATTGTGGTTACGTTCGTTGTAACGGTGGCGCTGCTGTGCGATGGTAAATTTGAACCCCGGTACGGCTGCAAATGTAGCGACTTCTCTTGTAACGTCGATTTCAACGATCAACTGGAAGGTTCTCTTTTCGACGACACAATCGGTTCGAGCAATAATAATCGGAGTTACGATTTTACGCTTCGCGAAGTCACGGCCGTTCATAATTCGCGACGTTGGGAGAACGACGTTTGTCGTGTGATCAAGCAGACTGGCGACTGTCATCGCGACTTCCAAGCGGACGCCAACGCCAGCGACGCCCGCTTGGACGCCTGTCGCACGGACGCGCACGGCTCCGTCCAGCTGCACATTTTCCAGTGGGTCGGCAATCAGCGGATCGGCAATAGGACGACAACATGGTGCGTTTAGTCTGATTTTGTTTGATGATCGAAAAACTGCCTGGCAGATCAGCGCTGCCCGGCATGCTTGTCTGTCAGGCGTGCATGCTCCCTGTTTCGAGTTCTGATTTGTGCGAGTGTGAGAGTCTGAGTGTGTGAGAACTCTTCACGAGGGAATGGAGGGCAAGCTCCTGGATGGCGGATGGAGGGTTTTTGACGCAAAACCGTGCGTCAATGGCGAAAAATAATGTAGGCTGACGCAAAAAATCTGTAGTTTACATAAAAGTTATGTCAGTTACCACATTTTCAGCACTGCTGACAAAAGTTTTCTTTTTCATTGATAATTTCATCTTCAGTAATTTTGTTTTCTTGCCAGAAATGAAAGTGTAGGTGTCAAAAATCACATCTCTAATTTTGAGCCGGCTGTCCACTCCATAGTCCCGTCGGCTACAATCGAAAAAGAAAATTTACTCTCACAATTGAAATAAAAGCCATTATAAAGGGCCGGGGCTCCGTACAGTTATTGACGCAAAAAAAATTAGCGCTGACGCCAAATTTTTCTTTTGCAAATTTTTTTTCACGTATTTCACAGACTTTTGGTCATAATCATAAAAACAGAATAAAAAGAATTCTCTTGTGTCTTGTGGTCACTACGTTGTGCAATTTCAGCCATCCGAAAGCGCACGTGAACGTGAGCGTGTCGATCAAGCAGCGCAGTTTCGCAGCGGTCCACCATGTCACACTAATATTCGAGTGCCTGCGCAGCGAGAATCCGCACGAGACCTTGTGCCAGCCGGAGAAGCACAAGAGCACAGTGCTGTACCGCAAGGAGGTCGGCTCGACCTTCCAGCCGCCCTGTCGTGTGTTCGTCTTGAAGGGAAATCATTCGGACAACGTCGACGCTGTCAATCTCACATACGAGTGCTTTTGGTTGCGCCAAAACTCCAAATATCGACTGAATGTTACGCTGCACGCTGCCGATGGCAGTGTCGTCTGTCGGTTGGTCCTTTTGCTCATTATGTTTGCATGTTTTTCCGAACGACACTGTGTGCGTTTCGTAATCTGTCAGGCATTGGTTTTTCAAACAGTGTGCATTAGTGGAATGATGAATGAATTTTGTCTTTCAACCCGCTTTCAAGTAGCTGGATATTCAAAAAATTGATTGCTGTAGGCCCCACGAAAGTGCAACAGTTTCTTCGTTTAAACCAATCCCTTTTTCGTGGTTTCCTGACCTCGCGAAAGGTAAGGAAGAACAGAATCGGAGTTGCAAGAAAACATAAATTAGCCACAAATCGGGTGTCTGATTTCAAGCCATCCCGATACATTTCATTCTTCTTGCTGTAATTCCAAGTTTCGCATGTTCTGTGTTCTGCGAAAAAGGTGACAGGTTTCATCGAGCATACTGTGGTTAGGTTGCCGTGCTAGATGCTCGTTAGTTGCGCTTCACACACGCGAGTGTTTCTGCTCTTTTGATCTGCTTATTACAGAGTGATTACAAAAGACGTTGCGCAATTGATCGTTCATCATTCATCATCAACTTTTTAGGTTTTGCAACTCACTGCGTTTGCAGACGTCGAAAAGAAACTGGTTTCAATCTTTATGCAGCAATTCAAAATCGCCTAAGTGACTCGGCCGCGCTTAGTGGATACTCGGATCACCGTGGCAATTTTGAATTCCCACGTCATAAATGAAACTGTTTGCCAATCCATTCGCGCATTGAGTCTACTGAGTGATTGAGTAAAAGAGGATGCTGATTTGCAATTTCTCTCGATTGCAGCAACACGTACAAGATCGTGTCGTCGTCGCAAGTGACACTGCAGACGCTGAACACGATGGTCAACTCGGAGGGTGACACCCACTGGCAGCCGACCATCATCATCGACACCAACGAACGCGCGGTCACGCGGGTGTCGCTGTCGTGCGCGCCCCCGCACGTCCGCTCCGTCCATTCGCTCGTGATGACGTTGTCGACGATGGATCGCCACGTGAAATTCAAGACCAAAACCGTCGAATTCAACAACGAAAAACTCCGCAAGGGCAGTGCGAAAGCGTTGTGGACGGCTGCGTTTGCTGATCTGCCGGGCGGCCGCTATTTGGTGTTGGTCAAGATTCTTCGCGGCCTATGTGACCGCAGGCGCGATTGCGACCACGTGTCGGCCGAGTTTGAGATTGGCCGCGCGCACGATATCGACCGCGTTGCAAGCGGGCATCTGGTGGTCGTTGTCGGTGTGTTGCACTTGTTGTATCGGACAGCGAGGCTGTATTTGTGTCCCTCTCCCGCGGCCACCGTTCCGCCGACCCACAAGTTGATAGTTGCCGGCTTTTCGGACTGGCGAGCGTGGGACAGCAGCCACGGCTTTTAGTTTACCGCGCAAAACAGTGTCAAGCGCCCCCGCTGTGATCACCATTATTATCTGTTATTTTGATTCTGCGACTGCAATGGGCGCATAGAGACGTAAGCTGTTTTATGGCTGACGCGGGAATTCAAAATTGGTAAAGTGACCCGCGTCTCTGAGATACAGTTGAGTCAGTGGGCCGTTTTTTTAGTGCGAGAACTAAACGAAAAGACAACACACATCCATTAACGGTTTCTTAGCGGTGAACCGTGGGTCGGCCATTCCAATGTGCAGCGTTTTCTTTCAGTGCTGCTGCTGATCGTGCTTGTTGCGCTGTGCACGTTGGCCGTCATCGTTTGGATGCTCTGGCCCGTACTGCGGCAGCGTCTTCGACAGGAAAACGCTGCGTCGCTCGTGGAAATGGTCGATTTGCGAACAAAACCAAAGGTGCGTTTGAAACGCTTTTGTGCGCTCTCAGCGGTGGTGGCACAATTGAATGTGCTGCGTTTGGCGCGAAATAATTTCACTTATTTTCCATTTCTACCATATATCCAGCAACCTTACTGGTTCACGCAACAAGTCGTTAATAATTCGTTATGACGCTTCTGGAGTTTGCATTGCTAGTATACGGACGTATTTTAAGCTAATGTATTCATTGAATCCTGTCAAGCTCTGTGCTTCTCGTTTATGAGAGTTAGAAGGTCATTTTCACGATGACGTGAACAGAGTTGATTGAGTGCACGTGATGGCGCGTGGGGGCGTGCGGGCCGTGTGCTTGAGACCAACACTGATTGTGCCTGCAAAAACAAGGGACATCACAAAAATAGTGCAGCGTATGAAAGCGCTGCTGCAGTGCTGAGTGTGCACGTGCAACTCCGCTGACTGTTGTTGTGCTGCAGGTGCTGCTGCTGTACACCGATGACGGCGAGCACCATCGCGCGTGCGTCCGTCGCCTCGCGGCCTGGCTCGCCGACCACGCGTTCTGCCACGTGTTCTACGACGAGGCTTATGTGAACGCCGGTGAGTGTGTGTGTGTGCGCCGGTGTCGCACGCAAATGCTAAGTTTGCAGTGAATGTCTGCAAGGGTGCTGCTTGTTGTTCATCGCTCACGGTGCGAAAGCTAGTGACGCAATTTGGCCGATCCAGCTGGCTCGGTCGGGTGCGCACGCTCTGTAGGAGCTGCGTCGTTGTCCGCGAAATTGTGCTGGTGGTGCAACTTTGCGACAAAACAAGCTGAAATGCATTCTCGCCTTCGCCAGTATTGTTGTTGTACGACTTTTTTTCAAATTCGGTGGCACATTTGTCGACTGGTTTGCTCCGAAAATAGAAATGGAGTCAAACGAGACAATTCGTGTTGATGAATTGCAAAAACTGAACCTCTAAGTGAAAACAAGCCGGTGACTTTTTGGACGCAGTGTTTGGCCTGGTGGTTCACGGGACGGGAATGGTGCTTTCATTTCGGAATGGCTGCGTGACGGGAATACAGTGAATGTATACGGACATAGTGTGAGCATAATGTGATGCGCTTTACGCAAGCCGTAAGTTTGTTTGCTGTAACAGTTACAGTGATGCAGGCAACACCCTGTCGACGCATTGGCTGCTGGAGAGTGTTCGCGAGGCAGACACGTTTCTGGTGGTGTTCTCGGAGGGCACCAAGCTCGCACTACAGGGTCAGCACGTCGGCACCTCGCTGCCGATGCCTGATCTGTTTCCCGTTGGCTTTGCCTACGTGATGCAGGTTGGTGCAAGGCTGGGCTGGGTTGGTATGACTGATGGAGGCCACACCCCTCTTATGAATGTGATCTTGGCCAGGCCGCAGAGAACCGTTATAAAGTTCGTAGTCTTCTCGGTTTCACGTTGGTATAGTATATTTTCTGATGTATAGACCACTGAGCCTGCGTTTGAGTATGAGATGCTAGCGGTATGATTGCTAGCTAATGCAACGTGTTTCTTTCAACCAATCAGCAGCCTGCATGCACGGCTGGTGTTCACACTCAATGAACCCGCCGACACCGCTGACTAGAAAATCGAATTTAGCTGCTGCATTCATTTGGTAGAAGCGAAACACAACAGCACGATGGTGCATATGCACTCGCAGTCGATCACCAAACGCAGCCAATAATGCGATGGCAACAACAACAACAACACCAGCGGCAACTAGGCTTTGCAACGGTTGGAAAAGCCGGTTGCCATGGCCGTAAACTGTACCGCAATATACGGTACGGTCTCGCAGCGGTCGCATGTTGCAGGAGCTGTTCGCAGACTGCGGCCGATCGCAGCTGTCGCCGGCGACGCACGCAGCGCCGAGCGACAACGCAGCACCGCTGAACCGCCGTTTCGCGTGGCTGCGTTTCTCGTATTCGCCGGCGGACTGCGTGGACGCCGTGCTGGCGAGTCTGCCCGTGGCGCAGTACGTGGTGCCGCAGCAACTCGAGCGTCTCATGTGTCATCTGCATCGGCGATTCGACCGAGCGCAACGGCCCGTTGGTCAGTCTCGCATGCAGCATTGAGCAGTGGCAGTCCGCTGATTGGCTACTTTGAAGCAGACGACTTCAAATGTGCAGCTCTCTCTCTCTCTCTCTCTGTGTCCGGTGTCTCTGGCAGCGTTGCGAGGCAAATCACGGTGTTTGATTGTGATTTTGAGCATTTGCACCAGCTGCAATACTGACCACTGAATCACCGTTTCAGTGGTGAACGACCTGCGCGACGAGGCGTTGCAGGCGTCCGTTGACGCGTGCACGTTGCACTACGCGGACACGCCCGGCTGGCAGGCGCGCTTGCGTGCGCGTACGCAACCGGCGGTGGCGGCCGCTGCTGCCGCTGAACGCGTCATCCACTCGCTGAACGGCGCCGCAAACAACAGCGACCTGGCCAACGGCGTCCACAGCAACAACAGCGTGCGTCTGCCGCCGAGTCTCGGCGTACAACAGGCGTACCATCTGCTGCGCGAGTTGACGACGACACGACAGCAGCAGCAGCAGCAGGAGGCTGCGAGCGAACCAGTGCGCTACCCGTTGATGGAGCCGAGACAGACTCAGCATGATGATGACGACGACGATGATGACGAGCGGGAGACGATGGCGACCAACGTCGCTGACGTGCAGACGAGCGTTGCCGAGCGATTCGCGCTGGTCGGCGGGCCGGACGATGCGCGCGCGCTGTCAGACTCGGAGTCGGACGAGGAGGCGTCGTCGCACGCCTTGGAGAGCCGGCCGCCCAGAGAGTGGCCGTGAAATGGACGTGCGCAGTTGCTGTGTGCTTGTGTGTGCTGGCTGGCTCGCTGTTCTGGTGACGTCACCCAGTCGGCAAACAGTGCACTTTTGTTCATGTGACACAATGGCATTACGTAGCCACTAACCAAACCAAACCAAGTATGTTCGTATAAACCTGTCACTTTTCAGCAGAATACAGAGCATGCGAAACCTTGAATTACAGTAATGGCTTGCCTACTCATGGTGTCTTACACTTCTCTGGTATTATGCCGTGCACTGCAGAATAAAACTGAACTGAAGTGAACAGTAATAATAAGAAGAAGAACAAGTGTCATGGTTGGTTGAAATCGAGCGCCAAATTTGTGGCTAAACATGTGTTTCTTTCAACTCCGACTGATCCCGTACTTTCTTCATTCACAAGCTCTGTAGTTCTGTGATAAAAGTGACAGGTTTTTAAACGAGACATACCGTACGCACATATGTGATCATCGTACCGTATTACCTCTATTAAACCCCCCCCCAAAATTAACCCCCCCAAAATTACCCCCCCCCCAAAATTAACCCTTCCCCCAAAATTAACCCCCCCCAAAATAAACCCCCACCCCCTCGACAAGTTTCCAAATAACCCCCCCCAAAATAAACCCCCATGGGGGTTTATTAGTGTATTAATTCGGAAGTTGACTCTTACGCCGTACTCAAAACGGTTGAAAACTGATCTCCGAATTAGTCAATCTGCTAAACTTTGTGGACCTTAACCGTCACCCAGATTAACCATGTAAGTGTTTTCTTCTTCTTAAAAACTGCCTCTGTGCGCTAATTTATTTACGTTGTTGTTGCACTTTCTCTGGTGTTGGTACAATTATTGAATTTTTTGTCGTTCTCTGCCTGGATTTCTCCTGCGCTTCATTTCACTCTTTTTGGGGGGGGACTTTGTCGTGAACACGACGGACACAAATAGACATTGAATTACAAATTCCATTTTTGTGTCGGGAAAAAAGTCATTAAACACCTGTGGGTCAAATGACCAATTGAATCGTGGCATGGGACGGTCGTTTAATTTTGGTTAAATTGCAGGCTTTAGTTATTTTCGGAACGCACATGTGTTTAAGTTATGTTTCTTCAATTGCTTCATTCAGCTTCTTTATTGCTTTTCCATTTCAGCTGATATTATTGGGCCATTTATGGGCAGATTTTAATGGCTGTTTTCTAGCAAAATCTTTCTTTTTCCGTTATTCAACAGCTGACTGAAACAACAGCTGACATCCAGACACAGAAAGTGACTATCGCCATTAAAATAACGATTTGCTTTCTATGATTTCAACTTTTTCTTTCGCAACAAAAGATGGATAGCCATTTCAGCAACCTGTCGCTCCAACCACGCATTGCGACAGGCATTGTATAAAAGGGTCGTGCCCTTCACTTCTTCACTTCACTTCATCATCGTTCAACTTTTGTTCTTTCTCGCATTTTCTATGTCATTGTGTTTCTGTGTATTTTTCTTGCATTTTGTCTAATCATCCCTCGAGGTGAATTAGATTTTCTTTGCCCACGATTTTGTTCATATTGTAAATATATACCTGGTTGGTATATATTTACTCCACTAAGCTGTATTTGTAGTCCGTCGCAACTGAGCTGCCAAGTTGCGATAATTAGAAACCTGTTTGAAACACATACCTAGCGAATTCAGTGGCTGAATGCAGTGACATTGGTGAAATTGTGCTACCAAAGGCCCCAAAGGGATGAGTTAGTGGTAATTTCATTACAAAAATGCTGTTACAAAAGGAAATCTCTGTGAAAAGTAGAAGTTTCTGCGACTTTCTTGCCTGCCATGCAAGGTATTTTTTGCCATTTTTCAACAAACTCCCAGCTCTAGAATTTGTTTGTAAATAAACCCCCCCCCCCAAAAAAAATACCCCCCCCCCCCCAAAATAAACCCCCACCCCCAGAAGTCGCTTAAGAAATAAACCCCCATGGGGGTTTATTAGAGGTAATACGGTATGTGTCGATTTGTGTGTCCGTGCGCCTTGTTTATTTTGTGAATCTGTATCGTTACGGTATTTTATGTGTAAACACAATTCCGCAGCTGCGTTCAGATTTTGTCCGATGTTTCAGGAACTGGTTTTCAATGTGTCGCGGGCGGATTATATAATAATCTATGAACCTCCGACCATAACACATCGAATAATGGCCGAATAAATGAGGCAGTCCATCAAGGCGGGATCAGCCGCAGACCAGGAGTTGTCTTTTTCAAAAAAGCCAACGTAGTTCCCAATCATGTGTACAAGGGATGAAGAATGAACAGAATAGCGCGGATAATCCATTAGTTTAAAAAAACGCGTCAAATTTGGCACACAATTCAGTTTCTGAACGTCTTTTTTCTTTCATTCAAAATTCGCGCGCTCCTTGCACCCTGAAAAAAGCTGCCATGTTTAACCGGCCATACCGTACCTATTCTGAAACTTTGAACGCAGCTGCGGAGAGGGCTTTATTTATACTGCAGCATCTATCATCTTGTACTATTGTCATATGCTGATCGAAAATTGCTTTTTGTTGATATGTTTTCTTTTGCTTAGTTACCGGTATTTCGTTGAAAACCTCGATTCTTCTTCACTTCTGGTTTGGTATCGTTTGGTCTATAATTGTATTTGTCTTTGTAAATGAGAAACCCTGCGTCAATCAAGTTTATGTTTGTTTGTTTTTCTGTCAATAATCAAGAACATGAATAGCCAAAGTGTTACAAGTTTTCAAAAAAACAACAAGCAGTGTTTCACGCGTTTTTTTCGATTTTCGATTTCTTTAAAATCACATGGTTCCAATTTGTATGTTTTTATTGCATATTTCACTCTGTCTGGTGCTTTTCCACCTTATTTTTATTCAGCCGCATTTTATTCTCACAAGTGAGACTATTTTCAGTCGAACTTTAAATTATAGGTCATCTATCAGCTGATAGGTTGGTGATCACGTGATCATGCATGCTTTTTGTGCAGGCGACTGTGGAGGTAGAATCTGTCCTGCACAAAAAGCATGCGTCAACTGATCCCCAACCAGTCAGTTAATGCCCGGCCTAAAGTTCGAATATACTGTGTGGTGTGTCGTGTCGTGTTTGTTATTGTCAATGGTTGTAATTGAATTTCAGACCACCTATAATGATCAACCTTTACAGAAAATAGCTCGAAAATTGGATTTCGCTGATCATGTAAACAACCGACAAAACTTGAAAGTTTAGTCATGCACTCAGCTCAGCTATTAAAGCTTACAAACTTCATTGTAGCGTTTCATGTCCGTCAAATAGTAGAGAAAAACCATCAAAACTAAAACAGTTCGTAATTTTTACACAGTAAGTGTTTCAAAATTTTAAAACTTCATCAGGATAACGTTCACCGTAGCACTGTCTGCCATTCCAGGTTTCAGCGTCCTTTTCAAAATATGAGTTTTGTTGTCGCTGTCTGCAAATGATTTTACAATCGATATAACATCTGACTGACTACGCAAGACTACAAACCACCTCCCCCACCCCCAGCAAACAAACCAACCGGCTTGCGGAACCGCGTTCGCCAGTGTCGTTTTCGTATTTCTTGCGATCGCTGTTTCGGTCGTTCGCTTGATCCATCGTCGTCGTCGTTCACTTGCTCGAACTCTTCTGAGCGAGACTCGGCACTCGACGGCGACTCATTCAGCGACTTCAGTGCGGTCGCAGCGTTCGCTTTTGGCCGTTCGCTCAGTCCCAAGCGGTCGAGCAGCATTTGCTTGTTGCTCTCAATGAGCAGCTGGTTCGTGCGTTCGCGCATCTTCTGCCGCAACGCATCGCTCGTCGACTCTCCGGCGTACTGAAAAGCTGCTTTTTTTGTTGTTTTTGCTCGTCTTGATCAGTTCATCGCTGATAATTCACACGACCATCACAGTTTGGTGGTGCAGTCACAAAAACGTGACTCGTGAATGTGCGCGTGTGTGTTTCTTTGTCGGTGCACAACATACTCTGCAATAAATGTGCACGGTCTGCAACCGAGTACCTTCCAATTGGAAATGGTCGTTCGTGTTTGTAAAAAAAAACAACTCACGGCATTTAACAGTGATGGTGACAAGAGCATCAACAGACCGACCAGCTGCACAAGCTGCGACACGCACTTTGCGGCGCACATTGGTTTGGTCATCATATCACAAACGTATTTCGAATCAAAATCGGTTATAAGCGCAAAATAATTTCGTGATTCTGTGATTGACCTTCAGAGAGGTATCTGAAAGATAACTGTCAGTGAGAATTTTTCAATCAAATATCATCAACGACTTTCGCATTTTTTGCACTTTTGTTTCGTTTCAAAATGCTATGCCACCCGATTACGGTACATTACATGTGTGTATATTACATTACATCTGACCGAGGGGTGGAATTGATTTGAAGTTGATTGTTGGTTGCCAAAGTGAACTATTTGAGTCAATTGGCTTGCCGTGGTGTACTGTACTGCACTTTTTTAAACGATTTTGGCGTGAAATCGTATTGAGAAAAGAACCCAATGCGGGGTACAGAAACTGTTGAAGTCCTGTCGTCTGCGAATTTTTGCAGCAACGTGTTCACACGCAACTAACGATACATACTCATTCAATAGATACCGCAGAATTTTTGATACCAGTAAAAAATTGACACTTAATGAAATGGGAAAAGCCATAGCCATTTATTGAATGCAAGATCAGAAGAAATGTCAGGAGGTAATTTATTTATTTCTCCGCGTGCCTGCTGATATTCCCACGCTTCGGTAACCATCATTTGTAGAGCTGATCCGTGGGCGGTGCACGTGTTCTTTTGTCTGTATGGTTTTTGCCAACCCACCAACATAATATCAAATTGAAGAACTATTTTTAGGCTGTGGATTCACCAAGTTAACACGCCAGAAAGAGCGAGTGCATTGGAGGTTATGTTTAGGCGTTCTGGCCTGGCAAACAATATGAGAAATAATGGCTCGGAAAAAGTCCCGGAATTGGCATGACTTCATTCTATCAAAAGTGCTCTTGATGAAAAGCCACAAACAGATTTTTATTGATGTACATGCACATGCATTCAAAGAAATTATGCACGCAGTGTGCGCTCATTGGCTGTCAAGCTAACCGTGCACGTCAATTAAGATCAGAAAAAACTCAATGAAATTCACAACACATCACAATCATTGATAAATGAATTACCGTAATCGCTCGCAAAATATGTGTTTGATGCGGTAAAACCGTGCGGACGAATTTTATTGATGAATGCCACGTGATTTTTTCTGCCTGAAGTCGAACTCTAAATTATGGTGAATCACCTGATTGGTTGGGACAACGGTATGCATTGTTTCTGTGCAAACCAAACTCCGCCCCAACAGCAATGCCTGCACAGAAAGCATGCATACCGTAATCACAACCAATCAGCTGATTCCCCATAATTTAGAGTTCGACTGTACACTGAGAAAAACAAATCAACAAAAAGTTCAACAAGAGGTACCGCAGGTTTCTCATTCCTATTTGCCATCACAGGACTTCACTAAGAAACTGTTGCTGTTACATACAGTACAATGTTCAGAATGGCCGAGTAAACATGACAGCTTTTTTCAAGGTACAAGGAGCGCGCGAAATTTGAGTGAAAGAAAAAAGATATTCAGAAACCCAACTGTATGTCAAATTTGACGTGTTTTTTTTTAATTTATTCTTCGTACTATTCTTTCTGTTCATTCTCTCTCCCTTGCACACACGACGGGAATTATCTTGACATTCTTGAAAAAGACAACTCCTAGTCTACGATTAATCCCGCCTTAGGGAGAATACAAGGACTACCTTGTTCAGTCGGCTCTACCGTAGTTGCTGCTTGCTGCTAAACAAAATGATGCACACCAAAACTACAGATACTTTAGTGACCACTTGCAGCAAATGCATACAACAGTCAATTTAGTCAGTAGTCATCTTTAGCAACAGTGTAACGGTTTCTGTGAATTGCTTATAGCATCACAAAAAAAATTCAACACTTTTTGAAGGCGTTCAGAACGCTTTTCGTTCACAATGAAAGATTTTACAGAAAATGAATGACTGCAAGTTACGAAATGGAATGAAATATAGTGAACCTAAATTTGAATGATTGTTTTTATGATTCACTGACAAAACAGTTACGCACGTACTGTATATATATATACGCACAACCTCGTAAAGTTGTCATGCGAACGGAAACGATAACAAAACAAAACAGAACAACAATAAACATATAAAGTGCGGTTTGCGCCCAAATTTTGAAGTGTTAGTCATAAATTACGTTCCGTACAACAGGAGAGATCGTAATAAACAAATGCAGACAGATTTGGACCACACAGATACACGATGTCACGCGCGCGCTTGTCTGAGACATCGAACCGTTTGCCATTAAGAGCCAGCGAGTTTGGAAAGAAATGCACCTGGCCTGTATGAATCTGACCTACCAGTGCGAACCACCCACTTTAATGTTTGTTACGATAGTGTTACATCAAATGGGTTACACACGGTTCCTGCGTTGTTTTAAAAGTTTTAAAAATGCACCAACCATTCAGTATGACCTATTTTTATAACGTGTCCCACTAAAATGACGTCATGTGCCGCCAAATATGCGCTTGCCGTTCACAGTAAACCAGACTTTTCCGTTTAGCCGGTTTCTTCCCGTAAACAAATGGTGAATGTCGAATCAGTCACATCAAACTGACATTTTAGTGCCTGTACTTTGACAAACGGGCGTTTTTAAAGCAAATGACGTCATTTTAGTCCGGACACGTTTGAATAAATCCACAATAGTTGGCTGAACATCCTGGTGAAAAATAACCAATCCCTGCGTGTGTACAATTCAAATCCACAACAGAGACAGCTACAATGGTGCAAAGACAGTGCCAATTCTTTTCTTCGTCCCAAAGACATTTGCGTTGTGTTTCGCTGAACAGTTGAACACCCAGAAAGTGCCTGGCACAAACCATGCGGCAACGCCCACCCAAAACGACGCCACAAATTAATATCCAATCTCGATGTCTGCATTAGGCTTTCGGCCAAAATTTCAAGTCAGTATCTAAGCAAGCTGATAGGGTGCATATGATATTATGGTGTAATCAATAAGCACTATTTCTAAAAAGCAAGCACAAAGGCAGCACGAGCCGACAAATGTAAAATTCAGTCATTCAGAAGGATTGATGGTTTTCTATTTCGACACGGGTCTTTTCAATGTTCAACCTTGTATTCATCTTCAATTTAGTCACCCCCGCATATGCCAACCAGTGTCGGGCTGAGGATCGCATGAATGGTTGACGTGACAACTGTTCTTTCACGCAGTTCTGGTGACTGAATAGTCGTGGTTGAACTGTGTTGTGCAATCATGCGGATGCGCGAGCGAGCGCCAGCGAGCGGACAGCGCATCACGCATAATATGAGCCGTTATCCCCTCGCGCGCTTTTTTCAAATTTGCTCGCTGTCTCCAGCGAGCATAGTATAAGCCACAAACTTGGTTCTGTGCACACGAAACGAACACCCAAAGTTGTGCTTGGAGCCGCGAAAAAAATTTTATCCGACTACTTTTCATACGCTGTAGACACGAAAAACCTATTCTGAAAACAGTGTTACTTCTTTCCCTTTGTATTTTTTTTCAGCTATGTAATCAACATGTGTTCGCCCTTTAAATTTTTGCCTGCGACACTTTCACAGTCGAACAAAAATGTTCCCTGGGGTAATTCCATCCGGAGATTTTGAAAATTGGGTTAATTTTTTACCCAGACCCTGTTTTTGGGTAAAAAATGGGCATTTTTAATTGTTTGGAGGGTTTTCCACCTGGTTTTAAGTGTTCGCCCTTTCAATTTTTAGCTGGGACACTTTCACAGTTGAACAAAAATGTTTCCTAGGGTAATTTCATCCGTATTTTTTGAAAATTTAGTTTATTTTTTTGCCCGGGCACTTTTTTGAGTTAAAATTGTGCATTTTTGAAAGTTCGTAGCATTTTGACTGAGTATCAGTTTTTCACTCTTACAAATTTTGTCTGAGCTACGAAAAATAATAGGAAAAAGGTCTAGTCCGTAGTAATTCAATGCGCTGATCACGGATTTTGGGTTAGTTTTCTTACGTGAGCAACTCTAGATGCTGAATCGTGACGATTTCCGGCGAATCGGCCGTGGAAATCGGCGAAATCGGTCCAGAAATGAAAAACAAGAAAACTATGTTTTCCAGTGTAATTCAATGCGCTGATCACGGATTTTGGGTTAGTTTTGTTATGTGAGCAACTCTAGATACCGAATCGTGACGATTTCGGGCGAATCGGCCGTCGAAATTGGCGAAATCGGTCCAGAAACGAAAAACAAGAAAAGAGTGTTTTCCAGGGTAATTCAATGCGCTGATCACGAATTTTGGGTTAGTTTTTTATGCAAGCAACTCTAGATGCTGAATCGTGACGATGTCGGGCGAATCGGCCGTGGAAATCGGCGAAATCGGTCCAGAAACGAAAAACAAGAAAAGGATGTTTTCCAGGGTAATTCAATGCGCTGATCACAGATATTGGGTTAGTTTTCTTACGTGAGCAACTCTAGATGCTGAATCGTGACAATTTCGGGCGAATCGGCCGTGGAAATTGGCGAAATCGGTCCAGAAACAAAAAACAAGAAAAAGATGTTTTCCAGGGTAATTCAATGCGGTGATCACGGATTTTGGTTAGTTTTCTTACGTGAGCAACTCTAGATGCTGAATCGTGACGATTTCCGGCGAATCGGCCGTGGAAATCGGCGAATCGGCCGTGGAAATCGGCGAAATCGGTCCAGAAACGAAAAATAAGAAAAGGGTGTTTTCCAGGGTAATACAATGCGCTGATCACAGATTTTGTGTTAGTTTTTTTATGTGAGCAACTCTAGTTACCGAATCGTGATGATTTCGGGCGAATCGGCCGTGGACTTCAGCGAAATCGGTCCAGAAATGAAAAAAAGAAAACGGCGTTTTCCAGGGTAATTCAATGCGCTAATCACGGATTTTGGGTTAGTTTTTTATGTGAGCAACTCTAGATACTGAATCGTGACGATTTCGGCCGAATCGGCCGTGGAATTTAGTGAAACCGGTCCAGAAATGAAAAACAAGAAATCGGTGTTTTCCATGGTAATTCATTGCGCCGATCACGGCTTTTGGGTCAGTTTTCTTATGTGAGCAATTCTAGGTACTGAATCGTGACGATTTTGGGCGAATCGGCCGTAAAAATAGCATAGACGAAATTGGCCTAAAAACGAAAAATGAAAAACCTGAGTTGTCCGGGGTTTAGAAGAATGTGTGACCAACGTATTGTGATTTTGGTCCGACCTTTGGGGCTTATGTAAAAGTCAGAATATTATCTAAAAATGCGGGAGACGCATATAAAAGGAGGAATATGGCCTTGTGTAAGCAGTGAAAGACTGGGCTCGACAACGCTTTTCAAGTCTCTGATGTGGTACACACGGATACAAGTACATAAGAGTCATATTTTTGCGCCGTTTATTCTTTATTTCGGTTGCAAGTGGCAACCCTCGTACATTGTAGACAAATGAAACTTTCACATTTGCTTTTTTCTAGCATTTAGCGACCTCTAAAACCACTAAAATAACGATCAGACTTTAGATCGCTGACACTGGTTTGCTCAAAGTGTATCGCAGAGGCATTGGGAACGCAAGGTCTCCTTCTGTGGCAATGACTCACCGGTTTATCCTGTCACAAGAGTTTGGTAAAAAGGGTGAAAATCAACGGAAGACAACACTTTTTGCACTGGTGCTGCTGTATGCACAGCGGTGCGTACGTCAGCAACAACGATAAAGCTACATGCAGCAATGTTTTGCAATCTCTGATGTTTCTGTTTTTTGCTATAGCCGATTAAACATGGCAGTTTTTTTCAGGGTGCAAGGAGCGCGCGAATTTTGAATAAAAGAAAAAGAAGTTCAGAAACCAAATTGTATGCCAAATTTGACGCGTTTTTTAAACTAATGAATTATCCGTATTATTCTGTTTATTCTTTCTTCCTTGCACACATTATGTTGGCATTTTTGAAAAAGACAACTCCTAGTCAGCGACTAATCCCGCCTTGATGGACTGCCTCATTTATTCGGCCATGCTGTACAGAATTTCGCACATGATGTGATTTTAGACTAAACTGAAGAGGACAATTGAAAAATATCTAGATAACTTCAAAGTTTTTACGCTTTTCAGCAAGCTTTTAAACAACAAACGCGGCGCAAAAATATGACTCTTATGTACTTGTATCCGTGTGTACCACATCAGAGACTTGAAAAGCGTTGTCGAGCCCAGTCTTTCACTGCTTACACAAGGCCATATTCCTCCTTTTATATGCGTCTCCCGCATTTTTAGATAATTCTTTTACGTACGGTATTGTAGAGGTACTGTACAAATAGACAACACTCGATTGTAGTAAACAAACTAATTGGAAAATCCAATATTCTCAGCTGACGCAACACAAGTGGTCGAACGTTATGGAGATTCAAGCAAAGGCCGCGGTCATTTTGTCAGTGCTCTTTGCAGCTCTGCTATTTCTGCTTTTAGCACAATTTAGGTTTCATAGAACGATACAATGTTCACTAACAGCTGATAATCGTTTATTGGATTTTTTCCACGATTTTAATGCAGTACAGTGTTACTTGTCAAAACTCGCGATAACAATTGACAAAAAACGCGACAAAAAGAATGATGTTTTTTATCACAGTAGAAGATGTTGTTGTTTATTAAAATTTCTGAACTTTTATTTCCGTACGATTGGAGGACAGAAAACAACAAATCAGAGTTTGGTCACATGTATGTATGTAGCCTCCCAAGTTCATGTCCCGGAACTATAAGATAAAAATAAAACCAATAAACAGTTTTTTTCATTCAAAAATCAGGCTTCACCACCGACCGACAATCCAGAAAAAGATACACTTGAACGAAACGTTCACAAATGCAAAATCGAATATCACAATTTCGCTAGCACACACTGTGGGCACGCCAAAGCTCTGGTTCTTTCCAAACAGCGCACATGGAATAAATGGCCACAGACGAAAAATCCGATCTGTTCAGCCGACCGCAGCGTTGTGGCAACAGAGAATGAGGGCGAAAGAAGTGAGCGAACACAAATGGAACACGACGCTGATTGGTCGACTCGAACGGCGCGCTGCTGTTGATTGGCCAGACGAGTCAACAGGTGATAACTGTCAGACAACGTCACTTGCACGCAGCCCTCCTGGAAACATAATGCCAGGAAAATAAGTCCACTCGTCGCACATGGCTGTGTACAAAGATGTGATGGCTGTGTACAAAGATGTGATGGCTGTGTACAAAGATGTGATGGCTGTGTACAAAGATGTGATGGCTGTGTACAAAGATGTGATGGCTGTGTACAAAGATGTGATGGCTGTGTACAAACATGTGATGGCTGTGTACAAAGATGTGATGGCTGTGTACAAAGATGTGATGGCTGTGTACAAAGATGTGATGGCTGTGTACAAAGATGTGATGGCTGTGTACAAAGATGTGATGGCTGTGTACAAAGATGTGATGGCTGTGTACAAGGATGTGATGGCTGTGTGTAAAGGTGTGATGGTTGCGAACCTGCAGTTGCATCTGCTGCGTGTAGTCCTGCAGGATTTTGACGAGTGAATCGCGGAGGCCCGGTATCTTCACGCCAGCCGGTATTTGGCTAAAACAATAACAGTTGAGAATTTGCAAGAAACCGACTATATAAAAAAGCATGAAAGCAGAAACATTGTTTTGTACGCTCATACCTGATAATAAGTACCGGATCGACGTGCGTGCCAACGTGCTGCAGCAGAATCTTGATGGCGTCTGGCCGTTGCACGGCATATCTGGTGTGACAGAAACAAACGTGAAGCAGACTGATATGAGAGAACAGACAACCAATCAGCAAATACTGAAAAATGTACGGTTTCGACGACACAACGCATTAGCGATTGGTGTTCTGAGCACCGTATCAAGTCGATCCACAGGTCGTGATCGTCGTGCTCCTTGCAGAAGTTGATCGCCTGCAGCACGTCGCGCAGCTCGTTGACAATGACCAGCAACGCCTCACGTCTGTTGCCGCCGCGGCCGAGCAGGAACACCACCTGCGCAAGCGAACGCAGCACTTTTCTTTCAATGAGCGCTCTCTGCACAATTAGTTCTCGCATTTATAGATTGGCATTGAGGAGCATGAACTTTTCAACGCGATAAAACTTGATTGGCTGCATCTGGCCGAGAACGAAAACCAAATCGACAGAGCCAATCTGAGCATGATCAGTCTGCTAAAATACATAAATTATAAACTGATTGAAATTTACGCTGCTTTTAAACTCGCAAATTTCGACGCCCCATTTTGCTCGTGAAATGGATCAATTCCGCTAACCTCTTGTGTCATCTTCTTCTGTCTGCACACCTCGAGTGCTCTATCGAGATTGTAATGCTCAGAACGGCGCAAATAAGGCAACAGTTTAGTCGGTTGGTGGTTGGCGTACAGTGGAATGGCCATATCAGCGAACTGTTGGCCTGGCGTAAAAAGGTCGAGCGTGCATTTCAGGTAAATTCATAATTTCAATTTATCCTGTTCACTGTTGTAAACCGCCAGTTCGTGCTAAATGACCAGACTAACAAAATAATAACGCATCACATGGCAACTGCACCACGTGATAACACGAATAACACGAAGAATCACGCATTGAAGTGCTGAACGGCAGACCACAAGTTTCTGTTGCTAGCGAACGAGATGACTTTTGCAAACACCTGAACTGCCCACTGTTTTCCAGAGTCTCGTCAACCAGAAACAACGAACGGACCCTCATTTCGACTGAACAGTTTCTCCAAGTACGCCAGCTGAAGTCGAGGCGTTTTGCTGAGTTGACGAAGCACGGTGGCCGCTGGGAGGCTGTCCTCGTTCTCGAGCAGCAGACGCACGGCGATGTCCGTGTCGATGTCCATCAGTTGGCGGATGCGCTCCTTCACCTGCGACAACAACACTGCATTCTGCGTCTCTGTCACTTAGTGCTGATGACATCCAAAACAATTTCGTTTTGGCATTTGTTTGCTCATGCGTTTTTTAAAAGTTGTATATTTATCTAGTTTTTAGTGAAAGAACTGAGGTGTATACATTCACCAAGCTGCAAAATTCTAGGTGTATCAGCTTTCGAACTAAAAGGAAAAATGGTACTTTTACAGATTCCAAAAAGCAGCGTACTCTGATAGGAAAATAAGAAAATTGTTGATCTAAATTACGAACATCTCTCTCCAGCTATGTTTCATCACGTTCAATCCAATTTTTTTCTCGTCTGCAAAGAAACACGCAACTTTTGGCCGTCATCGTGCGTGTTCTCTGACGCACAACTTCCCATCATCCAAAAACCAGTGAGTTTTACAATCACAATGGTGCCGCAACCTGCGGGAACAGCCGATAGCGATCGATCAACTGGAAGACGGCCTTGTCGCCGACGCTCAAGTAGATCTCCAATGCGCGCTCGTACGTTCGCTCGTAGGTGTACAGCTGCGCGAGTGCTAACAGCAGCTCATTGTGCGTGCTCGGCTGAATGTTGCGCCGGTGCAAGCGCTCCAGGGTGTTCGTGATGACCGCGCCCACTCGGTAGATGTCTGGCGACCACTGGCGCACCTGTGCAGTGGCGAGCTGCAGATTAGAAAGAACGCAAAATCCACTCATTGAGACGCAGTTTGTCAGAAAGAAGCTCACTGATTGGGTGAGTGTTTGCCTATGGTGCTATTGCACTTGTTTTTTGTGAACGAAGTCCACAGCGTCGTTTATTAAACCATCCCCCTGAGACCGTGATCAGAGCGAGACACCAAAAGAGCGCAGCATTGTTCATCAAACAACAGACAGAATCAACCAACAGGCACACTACTACTGTATTGTTTCAGTTCTCCCACACGATGCCGCACTGCCGTCGTCTCGTACTGCAACGGCACTAACCAGCTGTCTAAACGTGGCCACATCATGCGTCAGCAGCTCATTCAACAGCATTTCGTAGCACTCCGGCTCCAATTGCGGGTCACTGGTTGGCAGCACCGACTTGAGCACACGTGCGCAGTGAGCACGGTCGAATTGGTCAACGTATGTCTCCCAAAGGTCCTTGCGACGACCGCACACCTGAAGCGGCATTCACGATGTAGTGACGCATAGCTACGTTTTACCATGACGCATAGCTATGTTTTCATGACGCATAGCTAGGTTTTACCTTGAAGCATAGCTAGGTTTTACCATGACGCATAGCTATGTTTTACGTTTACCTGCTATGTGGTGACGCATAGCTATGTTTTACCTGCTATGTGGTGACGCATAGCTATGTTTTACAATGACGCATAGCTATATGTTTTAATACCATGGCTATGCGTCACTAAATACCAAGTTATTCACCACTGATGATGTTTGTTCCGTTCACGTTTGGTGCCTTTTTAAAAAACAACAACTCAATTTGGATTTTTAATAAATCTGCATTGAAGATGCACATCGAAATCATGCCACAGCCACACCGTGGTACACGAACTCACACACACAGATGGAATTGCTCGTCATGCGATGTGCAAAAAAGGCAATTCGCTCACTTGCGGACACAATTTCGCGGCTTCCTCAAAGTGGCCGTTGTTGAGCAACTGGTCGAGAAACAGCCGCCCCACGTCGAGCACACTGCGCTGCGTCAGCTCGTGGCTGTGCGCCCGTGCCGAGTGCAGCGCACGCTCGTAGCTGCAAACGCACTCACGCCTTCGTATTTACTGGCTGTTTTCAAGTTTTGCAGCTCTCCCCCACCTCCACCAGTTCCAGAAGCCCGAAGGAACCATACCAATCAACCACTACTTCATTCAACCCTACACCGCCGGTGGTATAGATGTGGTTGATTGAACGAACGCAAAGCGCCAGGCCTTGACAACATTGGGGATGCAGAAGAAGGGGTTGGCGTGTTTGCGCGCCTCCTGAACCATTTGAGTACCAAGACCAAAAATGACAATTCGCTCTTTAGTGCCAACAAAATACCACAAAAACAAAGCCGTAAAGCGAACTCAACGAACAATTCATTCGCGATCAGCCACTCAATGTGATCATCGACCGAGGACGGGCGCACCTCGATCAGATCGCGACTGGCCAACAGAAAGTAGGCGTTCTCGCCGGGCACCGCGTGCAGATGGTACTGGTGGCAGAGCAGACGGGCGCAGTCGCGCATCTCGATGATGTAATCATGCGGATGCGCGAGCGAGCGCAGCGAGCGGAGAGCGCATCACGCATAATATGAGCCGTTATACCCCAGCGCGCTTTTTTCAAATTTGCTCGCTGCCTCCAGCGAGCATAGTATAAGTTACAAACTTGGCTCTGTGCACACGAAACGAACACCCAAAGTTGTGTTCTGAGCCGCGAAAAAATTTTCATCGGACGACTTTTCATACGCTGTAGACACGAAAAACCTATTCTGAAAACAGTGTTACTTATTTTTCTTGGTATTTTTTTTTTTCAGGTATGTAATCAACATGTGTTCGCCCTTTCAATTTTTACCTGCGACACTTTCACAGTCGAACAAAAATGTTTCCTGGGGTAATTTCATCCGTAGATTTTGCTCTTTGGGTTAATTTTTTGCCCCGACCTTGTTTTTTGGGTAAAAATTGGGTATTTTTAAAAGTTCGCAGGGTTTTCACCTGGTTTTAAGTGTTCGCTCTTTCAATTTTTAGCTGGGACACTTTCACAGTTGAACAAAAATGTTTCCTGGGGTAATTTCATCCGTAGATTTTGAAAAATTAGTTTATTTTTTTGCCCGGGCACTTTTTTAGGTGAAAATTGTGCATTTTTTGAAAGTTCGCATTTTGACTGGATATCAGTTTTTCACTCTTACAAATTTTGTCTGAGCAACGAAAAATAACAGGAAAAACGTCTAGTCCGTGGGAATTCAATGCGCTAATCACGGATTTTGGGTTAGTTTTCTTACGTGAGCAACTCTAGATGCTGAATCGTGACGATTTCGGGCGAATCGGCCGTGGTAATTGGCGAAATCGGTCCAGAAACGAAAAAAAGAAAAGGGTGTTTTCCAGGGTAATTCAATGCGCTGATCACGAATTTTGGGTTAGTTTTCTTACGTGAGCAACTCTAGATGCTGAATCGTGACGATTTCGGGCGAATCGGCCGTGGAAATTGGCGAAATCGGTCCAGAAACGAAAAACAAGAAAAGGGTGTTTTCTAGGGTAATTCAATGCGCTGATCACGAATTTTGGGTTAGTATTTTTATGTGAGCAACTCTAGATGCTGAATCGTGACGATTTCGGGCGAATCGGCCGTGGAAATTGGCGAAATCGGTCCAGAAACGAAAAACAAGAAAAGGGTATTTTCCAGGGTAATTCAATGCGCTGATCACGGATTTTGGGTTAGTTTTTTTATGTGAGCAACTCTAGATGCTGAATCGTGACGATTTCGGGCGAATCGGCCGTGGAAATCGGCGAAAACGGTCCAGAAACGAAAAACAAGAAAAGGGTGTTTTCCAGGGTAATTCAATGCGCTGATCACAGATTTTGGTTAGTTTTCTTACGTGAGCAACTCTAGATGCTGAATCGCGACGATTTCGGGCGAATCGGCCGTGGAAATTGGCGAAATCGGTCCATAAACGAAAAACAAGAAAAGGGGATTTTCCAGGGTAATTCAATGCGCTGATCACGGATTTTGGGTTAATTTTTTTGTGAACAATTCTAGGTACTGAATCTTAACGATTTCAAGCGAATCGGCCGTGGAAAATGGCGAAATCGGACCAGAAATGAAAAACAAGAAAACTGTGTTTTCCATGGTAATTCAATGCGCTGATCACGGATTCTGGGTTAGTTTTCTTGCGTGAGCAACTCTAGATACTGAATTGTGACGATTTCGGGCGAATCGGCCGTGGAAATTGGCGAAATCGGTTCAGAAATGAAAAACAAAAAAAACGGTGTTTTCCATAGTAATTCAATGCGCTGATCACGGATTCTGGGTTAGTTTTCTTATGTGAGCAACTCTAGATACCGAATTGTGACGATTTCGGGCGAATCGGCCGTGGAAATCGGCGAAAACGGTCCAGAAATGAAAAACAAGAAAACGGTGTTTTCCATGGTAATTCATTGCGCCAATCACGTCTTTTGGGTCAGTTTTCTTGCGTGAGCAATTCTAGGTACTGAATCGTGACGATTTTGGGCGAATCGGCGGTAGAAATAGCATATGCGAAATCGGCCTAAAAAACGAAAAATGAAAAACCTGAGTCGAACTGTGATTTTGGTCCGACCTTCGGGGCTTATGTAAAAGTCAGAATATTATCTAAAAATGCGGGAGACGCATATAAAAGGAGGAATATGGCCTTGTGTAAGCAGTGAAAGACTTGGCTCGACAACGCTTTTCAAGTCTCTAATGTGGTACACACGGATACAAGTACATAAGAGTCATATTTTTGCGCCGCGTTTGTTTGTTTGTTTTTAAGCACGCCCCCCACCGATTCCGGAAACCCGAAGGTACCAAACTGCGGTGGGATTGGGGAATGGACGGCTCACCATCCTGTGGAACCAATATCCTCGCCACGTGAGGGGGACAGCCTCTAAGCCCCGCTCTGTCTTGGGGGGCACCAGTGATCTTAGCCCAATTTCGGTTTCGGTGGCCTGCGGTCGCTATATCCCCGGAGGGCAGCGAATCCGAAACTTTCGTTTTCGTTTTCGTTTTGCTGAAAAGCGTAAAACTTTGAAGTTATTTTATAATTGTCCTCTTCGATTTAATCTAAAATCACGCCATGTGCGAAATTCTGTAAATTCTGTGCAAAAACAGAAAAATCAGAGATTGCAAAACATTGTTGCATGTAGCTTTTTCGTTGTTGTTAACGTACGCACCGCTGTGTACACACCAGCACCAGTGACAAAAAGGAGTTGTCTTCCATTGATTTTCACCTTTTTTACCGGTGTCAACTTCAACTAGTGTGGCAGGATAAACCGTCTGTCCCGTGAGTCATTGCCTTTGCCACAGGAGACCTTGCGTTCCGCAATGCTTCTGCGGTACAATTTGTCCTGGACAAACCAGTGTCAGCGAGCTAAAGTCTGATTGTTATTTTAGTAGTTTTAGTGGTCGCTAACTGCCCGAAATCCGCAAATGTCAAAGTTTCATTTGTCTACAATACAAAGTACGAGGGTTGCCATGTGCAACCGAAATCATAAATAAACGGCGCAAAAATATGGCTCTTATGTACTTGTATCCGTGTGTACCACATTAGAGACTTGAAAAGCGTTGTCGAGCCAAGTCTTTCACTGCTTACACAAGGCCATATTCCTCCTTTTATATGCGTCTCCCGCATTTTTGGTTTTGACAAGGGGCGGGGGGGGCGGGGGGGGGGGGGGGGGGGGGGGGGGGGGGGGGGGGGGGGGGGGGGGGGGGGGGGGGGGGGGGGGGGGTGGGGGGGGGGGGGGGGGGGGGGGGGGGGGGTGGGGGGGGAAAAAGAAAAAAAGGGGGGAAAAGGGGGGGGGGGGGTTCGCCGACCGTGAGCGTGTTCGCCCAGGCGATACAGAATGACGTGCAGTCGAGCCAGCAGAAGTGCGCCGGGTAGAGCTCGGTGCGCAGTTCGAGCGGATGCTCGCGGCGTACGTGCGTGATCATCTGACGCAGCTTGCTGCAGCGTGTGCAAAACACTCACTCGCTTCTCTCATTCAAGTTTGTCTGGCTGGAAAACTGCACTAGCTGACTCGGCCGTCACCACCGGCACAGTGCAGTAACCAGTGTATCTGGCATCCACTTTATAACAGCAGACATGATGCACAGGTCACAAAAAATACGAATCGCTGCATGAAAGCGTATCAGAAACGTTCCGTTAGCGTACTCCAGAAATGTAATTCCAAACAAGAAATAATTTCACAAGCATACAGACGCATCAGCATTCTAATCTTGCTGCCCAGCAAACCTGTCGTATATACGAACACCAGTATCATTCGCGAACGCGATGTAGCCGTAACAACAGCTGATCAGGTGCACAAAACCGTCACGCTCTTTGCCGCTGTAGATTATCTGGGCAGAAAAAACACACACAGAGAAAACTTGGGTGCAGATTGAAATTGTGAAACCGGGCTGATTCACCAATCAACTGCAGGCTCGTCTGCTCAACTGGTCATTGGCTTATGACAGTTTTGACACTAAGAAAGAAGCGCTTACCGACCGCAACAACTAAAAATGACGAGACAAAAAACGGCCTCACGTAATGGCCACCCACCACTGCTGATCAACCACATTTGGTTCCGCGCGACTAAATACGTTTGCAGACGTAGAACAGAAGTTAACTTCATGCTTGGTCCAGAAATGTTAAAAAATTGCCTCTAAAAGTGATTAGTTCGCATTTCACGAACTCGTTCAATTCAGCAATTTTGAATTGCCGCCTCATGCATGAAACTGCAGTGCCCACCTGAGCGCGCGCGCCTCGAGTCGCAGCATCAATAGAACAGATGATACCTGTTGTTTATATTTGCCGAAGAAGCCGCGTTCATGAATGACGAGCACGCGATCACCACTGGTGAACGTCTGCGTCTTCGCAAAGTCATCGTCCATGGCAATGCTGCGCACCGGTCGCTCCATGCGAATCACCTGCATTCACGCGCATCTGTTTCAACAAAAAAACAAAAAGAAAATGCCACGGTTTCATTGGTTTTGGTCCTCGTTTTTGTTAGGATCGCTGCCCCTAGCCACGCCGACCTGGCCGTGCTCGGAATTGGCGAGCGAGAATATGCAGACGTTTCCGTCGTTGGCGCAGCTCATCAAGAATTCGCCCGTCTTGTCCACGCAAACTGCGTTCACGGCCACCTGGTGCGCCACGAAACACTGCGGCGGCGCTTTCTGCAGGAAATAATGCGGCATGGCAGGGTGCACTGATGCAGACACCCAGTGGCGCTGCTGCAACGGTGTGGGTCTGCGGGTGGCTCTGGTTGTGTTGGGTCACTGTGTTGTGTCATGAACGCCAATTCATGCACGACGCAAATCATCCGGCACAGCACGAATGCGTGCATAAACGAGCACGTGTTCTAACGATGACGCGGTGGATTGCTGTTTTTTTGCTCCATGAATGAGACGTGACGTGACGGATTGTGTGCATCCAGAAATTTTGTGTGCATCAATTGGCGTTTACCGAGTGTACGTACTGTTTTCAGACTAACTGAACACTTGCAAATGGAACGCTCCGTTTTTGATTGAAGCCAATCTTCTGTACATTTTGTGGAAATCTTCAGGAAACTGGACACAAACCTCTTTTTGGTAATCTCGTGTTTGGTTGCCATTGTGATCCAGCACGTACAGTCTGCCCCATTGCGTGCCAAGCACGACGAATCTGAAAAGAACGGCAACGCTCTCCTCGCCAGAAAATTTATGAAACGTCACGCAAACGCCGCACACCACCAAATTTCACGATACCGTTCATGGACGGCGATACAGCTGGCCGCATCCTGCGCGAATATCTTGCTGACATCGTTCAAGATTCGTTTGTATTTGAATTTCGGCTCGCACAATTCGTCGTCGTCGTCATCCGACACGGCAGCGTCCGAACAGCGTTGCGCTTCGACCACGCCCACTTCCTCAACGATCGCGTGCACAGACATCTCAATCAGAACTCACATCCAGCGCAGCCATCCAGCTCCAATAAAGCGTCCAGTAAGATAAGATAAGGCACTTTGGCCGTCAGAAACAGCTGAGCAAATCACTATGACCCTCACAAGTTTTGCAGGCTTTTTACTTTTTGCAGTCCAATTAAACAGCTGCTGATAGATAGACAACTGCATAACAAACCAACTGTCACAACTGTATAACAAAGAAACACAAGACAGGGAACAAGAAACGTAATAAATAATAATAACACACTGAACTTTTTTATTTTCAGCATGGCAAACAATAACAAACAAAGAGATTATCGACGAGACGATACAAGTGCGACAGAGACCCGTGATAAAAGAACTCGTCTGGCTTGCACAATGTTCCGATGTTCAATTGAAAGCAGTTACGTCACTCTCGAAAACGCATAAAATGAAAAGCACTGACCAGAAGCACCAACTCTACTTTCAAATCCTTTGGCAACGACACAAAAGACATCTGCATTGATCATATCTCAAGAACAAGCCCACGGATCCTCCAACGCTTGCTCACCGTGACCGTCAGGGGGAGCTTGCGAATCAGCAGCCAAAATTTTGCCAACTGACGGCTGCGGTGGCGAGTAGTTTTGACCGTCAAGACCGAGGAATATGGAGCGATACTGAAAAAAATAGAACCCAAGTGTTACACTGTGTTTTAAACTGTGCAACATTCGATACACGCACAGTGCATCCAAAACAAAGTGCCCAAATGCGCAAACCCGAACTTTACCCGTGATCGTTTTGCGGGTGCCGGCGCCGCATCAGTCGTCTGCTCCTCCGGCAACGATGAGAACACCACGTCCGCCCCATTCGCAGCGTCCCGTCCCGCGAACGGAGCGACGTTGTCGTCGTTGTTGTGATTTTCAACAATTTCATCCAACGGTGTCTCAGCGACCACATCCGCTTGTTGTTGACTGCACGCTGGCTGACTGATTTTCGTCGTTTGACTCCTGGTTGGCTGCGTCTGTTGGTCTGCTGCTGCGTCGCCCACATCGATCGGTTCGCTGATTTTCCTGTGAATCGTTTTGGAAGCTATGGCGCCATTCATGGAGGTTGAAGCGCGCTGAAGCGCCTCACTTCGCTACACATTCACGAAGCAAAAAACCAGCGCGCTTCAGTTGCGGAACATACGCACATTCATAGGCACGTTCATGTTAACGCGCGTCAGCGCGCGCGTACATGAATGGGCCTTGTCGTGTTTTCATTTTTACTGCCCGCGATTGAATAGAAAAGGGACTGCAAGTTGCACGGAAACGCAGTTTCACGAACAAGCTTCATGTTCCTGATCACCAATGAAATCAGTAAGGCATGTTTGATTTCATATCGCACAGCGCATGTATATCTATCTACCCAGTGGAAAATGCGAAGAAGCAGTGACTTTCTACCACTTACATTCTCTTGTGGCGCTTTGCCGAGCCGCTACTGACTTCACAGTTCGAGTTCACCGCAGCATTGGTGTTTGGTGGCGATGCTGACGTGCGTCTGAGAATGCTGTCGCACACACTCAGTGCATCGTCACGCTCCATAGTTGCGGTCGATTTCGAGGTCGAAGCTTGCTGCTGCATTGTGTAATATATCCAATTCAAACGCATCTGACCGAAGTGACGTCATTCGCTTAAAAATGCCCGTTTGCCATGCGCGGGCTGGCAAGTCTGGTTAGCTGGCATAATTTTCTTTCACGTGTGAAGGGATCATCCTGTGTATCAGCCAGAACTGAAAGTCTGCGCTGCTGTGCGTTTGACGAGCACAAGACGTCATTTCAATACGACACGTTCGCATAAAAAGACTATACTTGGTTGACAACGACCGCGCTGTTGTGAGTTTCCTGGATGAATTCCATTTTTTTAAAAACAGCTAGTTTGGAAAAACCAGTCAGCGAATGCAGAAAAGTCGTGTGTTTTTTCGTCTGTCACAGGAGCAGCTAAGTTCTTCTTGCTTACTCCCAACTTTCCCAATTCGAGTAATGTGTTCGTTGCATTTCGTCCCGGTTCGAATGAATCAACAAACTGCACCTGATTCCGCGAGTGTGGTGGCATCTGTCCATTTTGTCGTCGGTTTTCTCGATCATCATCGTTTTCGTCGTCGTTTGGGTCGCCCAAAGTCGCCAGAAAATAATCGGCCGTATAGCGTTGGTCTGACTCGAGTGCAAAAATGATCGCCCTGCAAGACGGATGGTCGTTTAATTGATTCGGCTCAAGAGCACGCTGATTGGTTGTACGACGGGGTGCCGTGCCGATCAGTCTGGTCAAGACGCCTCGCTGGACTGCGCTTACCCGCCTGGTTTATCAAAGTATACACTGATCGCTCCCTCGAAGGCCTCCGCAAACTGAACCAGAGCCTGCAATGTAAAAGGTTTGGCTGCCGAACACCGAAGAGCCCCAATAAAGTACTCCAAAAAACGCTACTTCCACATACCCGCAATTCTTTCAGTGGAAATGTGACTTCAACTTCGATGTCAATAGCATATTGTTCGAAGTCTTCCTTCGGCAGCGTCAGTTCGGTCTTTGTCAACTTTGTTTTGTCTGAAACACCATAATTGCTACAAACGTATAAAAGTAGAAAGCCACGTATGGCACCGCTAAATTTTAAAAGCCATCACTCAGTCACAACTAGATCCGCGGCATAACATGCAGCACGACGCGAAAAACCGGAGCACCGGGCGAGGGCCTGGTCATAAGAAAGCGATCCGGGCACTCGCGAGCATAGGTTTTGCAAAGCCGCTCTGTAGTAGAACAGCATGGCATCGGGCCGGTGAGGCTCTCGCTCGCTCACACACCCAGTTGCATTTCGATGTGATTTTTCAGGACACACTGCTGTTTTGTCGCACGTAGCGTCACTTCGTGCACTGGGTTGCCGAAGTTCAGCAGTGCGTTGTGAAGCACCCTGTGATAACTATTGTTGAACGTCTAAAAAAACACTAAAAAACGACACGAATTAAACCTGACGTATGCAGACGTTACGATGACGTACGTCAGGTATGAACGGTCGTACGCAATAACACGAGACCTAAAGTGACGTGACGTGGCGTACATGCATACGTCTGTTTGAACGGCAGTATGCAATGACACGGGGCCTATAGTGACGTGACGTGCCGTATGCGCATAGGTCACGTATAACCGGGCGTTCACCTGGCTTGCACGGATAGTTCGTTGGCGCAATCATTTTTCGCCATCAACGGCTGCAGGTGCTGATGCTCCAACAGGGGCACGTTGTACTGCTTAAGCATTCCTGCATGCAACAAGCGATTGCGCCATAATTATCGGCAAACATGTGACGTGAGGAAACAAATAAAATTGAAGATTTAAAAAAACAAGCCCACCAGAACACGTGTCGAATGTGATGACCAACTTGTGCGCGGCAATATCCAGCAAAAGTTTGCATGATTCGACTGTTTTTTCCAACGACACATGCGGACGAAATATGAGCAAAGCGTTCTGCAAAGTTTGAACAATAAGTTGCGGATGAAAAATATGGCATAAAAAAGAAAAAAAGAAGCAACACGATTCACAAGAAACAAGCAATGCTTGGCAATTATCGAACCCAACCATACGAACGAACTCACTTTTGCACAGATCTTGATGCCACCCACTTGGCCCGCCGTCTGCTTGTCTGCTGCCGGCAACATTCGATACGAACGAAAATACGCCGGTGAAAACTCGAAAATTCCAAAACCACAGCGTGTGCCGTTGACAACGCTCATCTTCAACTGAAATGATCGCTGATCTTGGTGTTTCGATTGGGTCTCGTAACAAAAAGCGTGGAGTATTGAATAAGAATTTATCAAAAACATAGTTTGAATACGTTGCCGAAGCACGTATCGGCATTGGCTGAAACCGTTTTTTTGTTCAAATTTAGGGGCTCAACGGCCCCCCCCCCCCTAAAAATGGGAAACAACTTGAAAAACCCTTGACACTAAAAATTGCATAACTTGATTGTAGACGGAAAAGTTGGGCATTTCGATTTGAAGAGCAAGGTTTCAAACATTTGCGCAAAAATATTTTAAAAATTTAAAATGCAATTTCTTCAGACTGTTTTTTGTTGCAATGTTTTTTGCAATGCAATGTTTAACAATAGTTATTACAGGGTGATTCACAACGCACTGCTGAACTTTGGCAACCCAGTGCACGAAGTGACGCTACGTGCGACAAAACAAGTGTGTTCCGATCCTGAAAAATCACATCGAAATGCTACCAGGTGTGCGAGTTCTGCTGTTACCCACGTGCTTATGGTTTATTACCGTGATCGTTCTGTCTGATGATGTCAGTTCGCGTATTTTTTTAAATTTTCACTTAGTTTCAATTGTGTTGTGTTTGCAGTCCTGAGTGATTTTTCCTATCGATTTGCCAAAACCCCGTTGTATTCTGCTTTTTGTTCGTTCATTGTTTATGTCTGAATGTCGACGATTGCATTTTGTCTGAGTTTTTTTAGTAAATCTCATCTGCCCAGCCATTCAAACCGAGCAGTCAGTCTCATTCTGCAGTGCACGACAGATCACCTTTACTTTCATCGATTCATTCACCAATTGTATCATTCGTGTGTTTCTTTTACATAATGGAAGTTATGTGATTGTTAGGAATTGACCGAAAGATTCGAGTAAATTTAATCGTTAATCGCTTTCTTTAGTTGTCGTCCGTCCACTTTATCATCCTGAAACATTGCTCACTTGAAATTGAATCTTCATTGCATTGCAAATTTTGAAAACTTGAAAAACAAAAAACCTGAAAACCAGTTTTTTCAGATATTTTTAATTATCAAAATTTGCCTCGATAAAAACAGGCAAAACCTTTTGTTCCTGAAAAACGGTTTCTTCCCGTTGCCAATGCTAGTCAAAACAATCCCGGTCGCAGCAGGCCACTTCAAAACTAGGTCTGGTCAAATCAGGCGTGGTCGGAGCGGAGCAGTCCCCCCCCCGTCATTCGGGTGTCCAGCAAATGCTTCACAACAAGCGAACATGAAATAAGTATGAGTTTTCATCTTACCCCATCATTCGACGCATCAAGCGCGATTTCATCACCAACCCTCGCCAATGCGTTTATAGTGCGACAGAAATCTAAAATTGGAAAATTACCAGCAGCGCATCAGGGGTCAAGATGGGGGTGCCCTTTAAGAATTCCCGTGACATATAAGACTGGATCACTGATCAAACCTCGTCGAGTTCCAGTGGTGATCTGTATTCACTAAGAAAATTACTGCAAAACATTCAAAACACATTGCAAATGGCCTTTGTCCATCATTTGCATAATGAAACAGGTTACAGAAAGGAATTTTACGTGGTTTAGTTGTTCTTTTGAGTTCGTTGATTAGAACCGGCAACCGAGGACAAAAACGACAAGAATAAGAACAGACTGCTCTACTGATACGGATTATCACAGGTTATATAGCCAATATAATGACATGTAATTATGACATATTTTTTAAACGTGTCCCACTGAAATGACGTCATGTGCCGCAAAACATGCGCTTGTTGTTTACAGCAGACCAGATTTCTTCCCGTAAACAAATGGTGAATGTCGAATCAGTCACACTAAACTGAATAAATCCACAATACACAATCATACGTTGTGTGATCAAATCACTCGCACCAATAAAATCAATCAACAACACAATAATCAGCGAACCCAAATAAACAACTGAACCACGTAAAAACCATTAGGCCCACTTAACTTCGGTCCATTTGGGGGGGGGGTGTGGCAAAGTACGCGGGGGGGGGTGTGGTGGATGGTTCAGTGTCGGGTTTTAGGGGGGTGGGTATCGCGTGACCCCCCTCCACCCCCCACGCGGAGGTCTCGGGTGCTCTGGGGTGCACGTACCCCCGAATGCTGAACAACAATTTAAAAAATAGACGTACGTTTAATCGTATCGCTGTTGATAACACACTCCGCCATATCGCTTGCCATTTTTCTCTTTTTTTTGCGTCTGAAATGGATGGGGTATTGCCAAGACGTGCACACTGCACGAGCACGGTTGAGGGTTCGAAAAACAGTTAACTTTAAAAAAATTTCATTGTGATTTTTCAATCGTTTGTTGTCGTGAAGCTTCATAAGTCACGGAATGGGAATGAGAGAATGTGAAATCCGAATCCAACAAGACAAAACTCAGCCCATTTGCACCAATTCACGCAGGCGTACGTTCAGTTGCGGCTCACTAATTGCGTCCTGAAGAGTTGCAGCCCGCCCATTGCGGCCCGTTCGATTGCGGCCCGGAGAATTCCGGCCTGGCGAATGTTTCTCGAGCAATAGTAAACCACCTGTACCGTTTTTCGTGATCTTCGATGAATCCAAAATCAAACAAACCACGGCAAAACAGTTTTTTTTTCTTTAACTCACGTTTCCGAAGAGCCTTTTATTTATGTAAAAGGCTTGGCTCAGGAGACAACAACTTTGCTTTGTTTTGGGATTAGATTTGGCTGAAGTTTATTTTCTTTTTTGCAATCATTTTAAAATCTGCGATTGCGTTGGTTGATTGTGGAAAGCGAAAAAAATCGATCCTCCCAACTCCCAGCAGTTTATCGGCCGTTCTGGGGACAATTCGCCGAGCCGGAATCGTCCGGACCGGAAATATTCGGGCGGGAATCGTCCGGGCCAAAAATATTCGGGCCGGAATCGAACGGGGCGCAACTCTTCGGGCCAGAGGCCGCGCCCGCAATGATACCAAGAAAAACGGGTTGGCCTACAAAGGGAAAGAAATAATTTGTACTAAACAGCAAAAAAAAAACCAGAGCGTGAATTATAAGCAATCACGCTTTAGAAACAGAAATAGACGTTTTAAAAAGGTGTGGCAGCCAAATTCATTTAGTTTTCTTTCGTTTAGTTTTTCAAACAAAAAGAGAAAAAGCAATTCCTTGCTGCAACTTCTTGATTTGAGGAATGTAGTAAAGAAGCTGAAGCGGTGCCATTCGTGTGCTTTCGGCTGATCCCAGAGGTACCAGAGATTCTGATTGGTTGACCCAGAGAAACAAACAAGTGATACGGTGATTGGTTGCACGTTGCACAACACATGACCATTAAACATGAATTTTTAAATGAAGGTCGGTAGGTTGATTGCGCCCTGATTGGTTTGCCTAGAAAAACAAGTGAAAAACGAATCGGGCACGTTAAATGCTGGTTGCACCAGGCTACAACGACGAACAAATTCCAGACGCACATTCGATCGGTTGTTTAAAACTTTGTGCACTATCATTTAAAAATTTGTGGCAGCCAAACTCACTCATGGCACAATCCAATCAGGTAGCAATCGCAGACGGAAATCGGAGGATCTCTGAATTGAACAAGAGACAAGAAAATATCACTGAAAAGTGATTTTAGCCGAATTTAATAAGTCAATCATCAAGGTTGTTTGTATGCCTCACGTCAAACAGAACAGAACATACCGTCAATTTTTTTGCTTGCACTACGGCAGAGGGAACAGCAACAGACAGACAGATACAGAGCTCACAGCCTTTGGAACAATAAAAGCTGGTGAATTGAAGGAGCGACTGATAATGCAACGCTGAATAGAATCAGTTCATCGTTCTGGTTTGTTTTCTGATCTATTTTGCGCATCGACAAGTTTTACAAATGGGTTCCCGACACTTCTCCACAGATGAGTAGATGCTGTGCGTGTGCAGCCGCTGCACCCGTACCAGTGGAATGGATTTTTGATGAAGATGCATGTGCATTTCTTTCATAATGTAGCATTCCGAGAAAAGGTTAACGAGCAAAGAAGCAGAAACCGTAAAGAGCGTGAAGTTAACTTTAATTAACGCCCTATAGATTTTGTGACTTATGTAGGCCAAACCAAATAAATTAAAAAATTCGAAGCTTTCCGTACGGCTTCATATTTAAAAGGGGGGGTACAATTCGGCCCGCTAATTCCGGCCTGAAGAGTTCCGGCCCGCTCATTCCGGCCCGAAGAATTCCGGCCCGAAGAATTCCGGCCCGGAGAATTGCGGCGCGAAGAATTCCGGCCCGGAGAATTCCGGCCCGACGAATTTTTCGCCAGCACGAACAATATTAAACCACGAAGTGTCGTTTGGTAATCAAATATCGATGTTCATATTTGATTTTCAATGTATTTTCATTGTATTCAATGTATTCAGTGTATTTTCAATGATGTTTGGAAATTGATTTTAGTTGATGTTACTGTTAATTGATTTTTTTGGAAAGAGGAACCTTTTTCAAAATAATAAATAAAAAGATTTTTTTTATCACGAACCAGGATTTGTAAACTATTGTAAGTAAATTATTAATTGATTTTTGTTTGTGCTGTGTTTTGTCCTTTTTGGTATCATTTCTGCATGATTTGACTTGCGTGATCTTGCTGACTGGTTTGTATTTTCATTATTTCAGACGTGACTTTTTTGTACTTCAAAAGTGACTTTTTGTACTTCAAAAAATGTCTTGTATTAGGCAAATTTCGCTGGGTTGGGGTGTCAAGCAAATTTCGAGGAGGGGGGCACTAGTGCAGAAGCACAAGTAATTATGTTGAACTTGCTGGAACAAATACAAACAAACAAATACAAACCTCAGGTATAATTCTACACGGCTAACAAAGCTTCAAACTAGCTGTATCAATTTATTTATTCACGTTGTGAATAATTATTATCAATCGATATTTGATTACCAAAAATCACTTCGTGGTTAAATATGGTTCGTGCCTCGCGAAAATTCGTCGGGCCGGAATTCGTCGGGCCAGAATTCTCCGGGCCGGAATTCTTCGGGCCGGAATTCTTCAGGCCGGAATTCTTCGGGCCGGAATGAGCGGGCCGGAATAGTACACGAGCCGTACATGTACGGTGGAGGTGGTCCTCTTCCTCTTAACACAGGACAAGCATCATCAGTACCGACTAGGGTTAGGGGGAAAAATCCGAATTTTTTAAATTAAAAAAAATTTTTTTTTTTACAAGTTAGGTTTGTTCGAAGCGTCTCGTCGAGCTGAGTTCAGCTAGACTTTTTTCAGAACGATCCGGAAAACTATAAGAGCGAAAATCGTGTTTTATTGAAATTATGTCCATTTCATAGAGGGATAGTTGCATTTTCAACAGTAAAACAGGACAATCTCTTCTACCCCACCCCCCCCCCCCTCCGCGAGAAAACACGGGATCGCAGATCGCACCCCCCTCACGGTGGTCAATCTCATCCAGGGGTCGAGATGGGGGGTGGGGGTACCCCCCCCCAACCAAGTCGACACACCCCCCCACCGGGCAAACCCCCCCCCCCCAAATTTTGGTCAAAATACCCCCCCTCTCGATCAGGTCACCCCCCTCCCAGATTTCGACCTTCCAAACCCCCCCCCCCCACCAAATCCTGACCGTCTGACCACCCCCCCCTTTGATTTTGACTTTCGATGGAGACATTTTCTCTTGTATTGTATATCTCTATATTTCTCTCATTTGTAGGTATCTATATTATATGCATGTTTGTATCTCAATATATATTGTATGTTTTTTTTTGTATACGCACCACTTTGTTATACATTTACCACTTTGTACGTCAATGTTTTCAATACTGTACTTCAATATCAAGTCTCACCCCGTGCAGCGTGTAGCTTTCAGATGTCCCGACCCGAACGAAAATCAAAGCAAAATGTATGACTAGAGACCAGAGAGAGGCCTTGACTGGATGCTGTGCGTTTAGCACTTTTATTCAACAACTTTTGGTCCGACCCCCCCCCCCCTAGGGGTCTGTTCCGGCTCGACCCCCTGATTCATCTCAATCTTTTCCAAAAATAGCGTAATTTTTGCATTTTTCTTGACGTTTGTGTCTGTCCCCTGCATAGATTTTGTTGTTTCTGACCAAACAAGCAGCTTGTTTGCACAAAAAATATTCTGTATTTTTACAAGAATTTCTGTGTTTTTCTAAGGCAAAAAATTTGGTATTACCCGCAGTACCGAAGGCGAAAGCAAATTTTCGAGGGGGGGGGGGGGTCGGGTGTCGTCACGTGGGGGGTGCCGAAAATTTTTTCAGTGGGGGTTGTCAGTCATGGCTACAGTGACACCCCCCCAGGCGAGGGCCATGGAGGGGGTGCACTATTGTAGAAAAATTTCTGGGGGGGTGCACACCCCCCACCCCACCCATGATATTTTTTCGCTTTTATTTTTTTGAAGGAAAAACGCTAAATTTTGCTGCAAAATCTTTGAAAATTACAATGCAGAATATCAAGTTATCAGTATATTCAGCTTATATCATGGACTTTAGAGACACAAAATCATGATTTTTGAGCAAAAAGTTCATGATTTTTGGGGTGGTCCGAGAAAATTTTTGGGGGGTGTCACTGTAACTTAGGTCCATGTAGGGGGGTGGGTGGGGTGGGGTGTCTGGCAAATTTCGAGGGGGGGGGTGTGGATCATAGTTGTTCCAGAGCCGGGGGGTGGGGGGGGGCGATATAGATAGCTGGAGCAAATTTTCTAGATGGATAGATCGCTGGAAAATGTTGGGGGGGGGCCGCGGGGGGCAGTACCGAAGGAGAAAGCAAATTTTAAAGGGGGGGGGTGTCGTCACTTGGGGGGGGGGGGGGTGCCGAAAAATTTTTCAGTGGGGGTGTCAGTCATGGTTCAGTGACACCACCCCCCAGGCGTGTGCCATGGGGTGTGCACTATTGTAGAAAAATTTTCGGGGGGGGGGGTGCACACCCCCACCCCACCCATGAGATTTTTTCGCTTAAATTTTTGGGGAAGGAAAACGCTAAATTTTGCTGCAATATATTTGAATTTAAAATGAAGAATGACAAGTTATCATATATTTAGCTTATATTATGGACTTCAAAGACAAAAAATCATGATTTTTGAGCAAAAATTCATGATTTTTGGGTGGTCCGAGAAAATTTTTTGGGGGGTGTCACTGTTACTTAGGTCCATCTAGGGGGGGTGGGGGGTGTCTAGCAAATTTCGAGGGGGGGTGTGGATGGTCCAGTGTCAGGTTTTGGGGGGTGGGTGTCGCGTTACCCCCCCCACCCCACCCCCACGCGGAGGTTCTCTGTGCCCCGGGGTGTGTTCCCCCCCCACCCCCCCCCGCGTTCTACAGTACTGGCGGGGGGGGCCATGTCACTTAGAACTGTAGCGGTCAAAATTTTGAAATTTGATAGATAGATAGCTAAAACGCTAAAAAGCTATAAAAACAGCAAAATAATGCTAAAAATACACTAAATCATCAAATATAAACGCGTATTTTACCTAAAATTAGCGAAATTTTCAAGAATTACGAGCAAAAATGGTCAATTTTGGTAAAAATTGACTCATTTTATGTCTTCGAAGACAAAAAATTTTCAGATAGATAGCTGGCTGAGAAAATTTTTAAGATAGATAATAGCTGAGCCGAAAAACCTGTTTGATAGAGATAGATTCGAAAATTTTGGGGGGGGGGGCGGTTCTCCCCAGGCACCCCCCCCCTAGAACAACTATGGTGTGGATGGTCCAGTGTCAGGTTTTGGGGGTGGGTGTCGCGTGACCCCCCCACCCCCCCACAATGCGGAGGTCTCGGTGCTCTGGGGGGTGTACCCCCCACCCCCCTCGTCTTCGGTATCAGATTACCCGTGCGATCCCCTCACGAAATTTTTTCTGCCAGTGCACCCCCCCCCTCAGGAAAATTTGCTGCCCGCATTTTTTCCCCTCACCGAGAAGGCACCT
>JASANC010005282.1:0-27753 GCA_030248135.1 Theristus sp. LFF4_11
ACGAAGAAAGACGACAAGAAGCAAGCGGACAATTTGACAGTGAAATGCCGCAGGGTGAAGGTGAAGAGCACCAAGATGAAGCAATGGACGAGCATGACGGACAACAAAGCGGTACCACCGACAATGAAAAGGATAAAAATGTTGATGACGGAGCCATGCATGTTGATGACGGAGCCATGCATGTTGATGACGGTGCCATGGGCGTTGATGCAGACAGCATTGATGTTGATGAACCGAGTGACAATGACGAAGAAAACGACAGAAATTTGACCATACAGTCCACAGACGGCTCTGTTCACCCATCGTCAGATGACAATAACGATGATGCGACTGAAAGCCCGCCATTCCTGACCGAAACGTCAAAAGGAAAAAACATCGTTGTTGACAAAAATGGTAATTAGACTAATTGAAATTAATTCAATTTAAGGATTCATTTTTGAACAACTTTTAACAATTTAAAATTCTCTCTGCATTCAAAAAAACAATTTTTTGCACAGCACAGAGCGTAAATTTTGTCGTTACAGGGTTCGCATACCGATTTACGAGGGACATCCGAATCGACAAGCAAAATGCCGAAACGGCAAAACGGTTTGAATGCGTCAAACGGCGAGACGTAAAGTGTTCTGCAAGAGCATTGTGCACAAACGATATTGGACAGTTCATCGAAGTTTCCGGGTTCGGAGAGCACAATCACACACCGGACTATGATCTGGTTGCAAGATACAAGTCTGCATTTTTAAAACATGTACAATGAATCTATTTCTACAAAAGTACGTGCACAATTTTCTCTGCACCTTAGGTTTTGGTCCAGTTTGCGACGATCGTCAATTGGTGGGACCAATGCGCCGTCGTTCACGAATGCTAAGGCCTCAGCTTTGAAAGACATTCCTGAACATTCATTTGGCCGCCTGCCCGCACATGAAGCGTGTGCACGAAGCTACAGGCGCCAAAAAAACAAAGCAGGTATTCAAAGACTGATTCGTTGTTCTGAATAGTAATTACATGTTTCCTGAAAACGGTGGGTGAGCATGTAGTTTGCAAATATTGAACCTTTGTTTGTGAAACTTCATACAGTCCATTAAAATATCTATACGAGAAGAACCATTCGGCAAGTATCGTATTACCCCCATTAAACCACCCCCCACCAATAAACCGCCCCCCCGACCAGTTTCCGAATAATCCCCCCACAAATAATCCCCCATGGGGGTTAACCTGTTTGAAACCTGTTTGAAACACATACCCACCGAATTCAGTGGCTGGTTGCAGTAACATTGGTGAAACTGTGCTACCAAAGGCCCCAAAGGGATGAGTTAATGGTAATTTCATTACAAAAGGCTGTTACAAAGGTAGCACAGAAACCTGCACTTCAGATGGTCGAACGCAAGAGGAGCGTGACCCAAAGAGTATGGACGACATCCCGTACCCGTTTCCAAAACGGTACTATCACGATCCAATGCTCTGCCTCGAAATCAAGTGGACAGACCGGTATGGCATCGAAAAGCGCATTTTGCTGTTCACAAGCAAATCGCAGCTGAAATACGCCGGTCGGTCCGGCGATTTGTCAATGGACGGTGCGTTTAACAAGGGATAATTGCGAAAATCAGAAATTATTTTTAAAATTCTACATTTCCAATGTGCCACGATATTTCACAAGCTGAACAGAATGCAACCAATTATTAATTTTTTAGGTACCTTTCGATACCTAGTCAAATGTCTCGGTAAAAAAGGCCAGTTGTACGTGGTAAGCAACTTTACCAGCAAGCATCAGTGATGTTACTTTGTTGGGCGTTATCGCTGTCTAACCTAATGCATACTTAGCGGACTGCAACGCATTATTCTCAAATTTCAGATACTTGCGACTCAGGCTTATGCAGCGACCAGCGGTCACAAACCGGCGACCGTTATGGTTGGCATGTCGTTTCTACCCGACAAGTCACAGGACACATATCAGCATCTGGCAGAACTGCTGACCGATCACGTGAAAGAAGTAATTCACCACAAGTGCTCTTTTTCTTGATTTTACAATGTTTTCGTGCAGACGGCGTTTTTCACATGCTAAAATTCAAGGCCATTCACGATGAACACTGGTGTCCGACGTACGCAAGGACAGATCTAGAACAATCTGCCATTGGTGCATTCGAGCGAACGTGGCCCGGTTGTGAAATTCAGGGGTGTTGGTTTCACCACAAACAGGCCATACTCAGGCATGCAGTGACGAAACGTGAGTCATCATATTATTATATCCTCTCTATTTCTCCGCGTGGATAGTCAGCGAGTTAACTTAAATTGTGAACAATCGTTTAGATCGTGGCGTGTTCATGAAGAAGTATGGCGACAAACACAGCTCAATGCGAAAAGCGATCCAGTGCCTCGGAGGTTGCGTTTTTGCCAATGTCATAAATTTATATATTCATAATCTGTTGACGAAACTTCATCAACATAAAATATTTACAGCGCTCACGTTCGTGCCACCCGATCGAGTTCACGAGGGATTAGAACTGCTACGCCACAAGTACCAGCGATCAGCAATCATTCAAGAGATGGTCAACTACATGGACGCCACGTACGTGTCAGGTACAGTATTGACATTTTTTGTTTGTGCCGAATGTGAAAAACGGATGTTTGGTACTTACATGGTTGCCGTAAATTTCGGGTAAATGGCAGGGTAAATATTAGTAAGCACTTGGTCGAGTTTTGAAAACGACCGAACGACAATGTCATCTTTTTCAGGAAAAAACGGGAAGCCTGCAAGATTCCCGATCGAGTTGTGGAACTGCTATGATCGCGTGTCACTCGGTCTGCAGCGCACAACGAACGCTGTGGAAGGTTACCACAACGGGTGGAACCAGCGAATCGGGCGAAAATGCCTACCCTTGGCTGTATTTGTAGACAAAGTTTCGGATGCATGCCAAGATGCGCGCTGGCAAATTGAACAGGTGAAAACTGATATTTTTCAAACGCTGAAGAATTCCACTCTAACATTTTGTTGGTATCAGTTGTGCGTACTTATGCATTTAATTCTAGTTCAAGAATGGCCAACCACTGACCGCACGCAATGCGAAGTACGATGCAGTTGACCAGTTAATCTACGACAACGTGCAAGCGTACGAGCCAGGCTGCTCGCAACGAGAGCTGCTGGAGTACATTGAAAAAATGTCATACCAATGCCAAATGGAGGGAGAAACTGCCAACGCGTCGGACTCAGATGACAACTGAACAGTTTACGTGTGCTTGTTTGAAGAGTTGTTTTGAAAACCCATTTTGTTTAAGAGGCGGGCCGTGACTCAGGCAAGCCCGTGTCATTCGAAAGCAGGCCTAGCAAAGACAAAAAAAGTATTTTGGAGGTTCCCAAAAATAATGAAAAAAAACACTTTTTCTACCACAAAACACCTGAGACGCCATCGGCTACGTTCTTCTCAACTGTTTCATTAACTTCATTCAGAATTGAGTTTAAAGGCCTCTAATGGTTTTAAATGAGCTCAAAAGACCTTTTCCGTAGCAGTGGTATCGCTATTTCAGTGACAAATGGTCAAAAATTGTGTTTTGCACGACCTTGGTTTGTTTTGGCAGCGCATAACGGGTGGTCCTTTTCGGCTGAAAATTTACATCGGGCTGTTTGGGTATCTGCAACGATTCCCTGTATCAGTTTTTAGGTTGCTGAAACTTCACAACTTTTTGATTGCCGCCGTTCGCTCCTGGAGTGCTGGCATGAGTCACGGTTAGCCTCTTAATATCGCAGTTTCGCACCATGCCAACGAAAATCACTGAAACAACGGTTACTTGAGCCGTTTACTTTTTTCTAACACGCTGTTTCGAAACGTCCAAAACACGTACCAAAAGCGTAAGTTGTTTTTTGCGAAAAATAAATAAATCACGTGAAATTCTATTCAACATGCTGCATTTTTCACCTTGGTCACTATTGATGATTTTGCTATCGAGTACGTATAAAAACGGAATTGCGTGCGTGTTTGTCACTGTATTGTTTGTTATAATTACTGTGCTGAACAGGTCGTGAGACCAGGACTTGATTACCTTCATTGCATATTGCCGTTGAGTGTGGAATCTTGCGTGGACCGACACGTTTCTGTGTATTGGTTGTCCTTCCATGTGTGGTTTTTAAAACACGTTGTTGTTTTTGATGATGACGTTATCGCATTCGGAATTACATTTTATGTGCATTTCATCAGCATCCATATGAACGCATGCGTTTACCACCAGCAACAGCAGCAGCTCAACACTCTCCGACTCCAATGAACGCGAAGCGACCAGCCAGCCAGACAGAGTCTGCGTCCGATGGCGCTGATGTTAAACAAGCGCGAATCGAGCAGCCGACGCAACAGACGGGTAAGGCACTTGGTACTTTTGAATGAAAATATATAGCTTCTCAAATCAGTTACTGATACTGAATTTGGGCTTTTTTTAGAAAACGAAATTTAGGTGCATACATCCACCTAGCTACAAAATTCTACAAAATTCTTCAAAATTATATTGCTATGCGTCGCTAAATACTGCTTCATGAATGCTGCTTTTATTGTTTCACGAATAGGCTTGGTGAAAACGTTTTTTTGTATGGACAGGAAAAAACTGGTTTTATTTCCCTTTTAAAACGGTTCTGCTTCCCAATTTTTCCCAGCATCGAAAAGTTTCCAGAAGCTTCCTCAACCCTCCTACTAAAAAAACACAAATGGCGTCGCAATGAGTATTTGAAGCTGCAAGGAAAATAGTTCACAAACCAGTTTCGCGTCACACAGTTCATTTTTGCAGTTTTGCTACATGTAATTTTGCGAAACCACTCACCCAATAGCTGTGAACTGTCAAAACTGGTTAAAAACCAGTTTTTGTTTTCGCAAGAAAAAAACGGAAATAAGCACGTTTTTGAAAAAAAAACGTTTTCCCCCGTGCTAACCGCATTTACGAACACAGTGACCACGAACACCGGCGCAACGGATTCGTCGCATTCACAAGCACCGCTCGGCACGAGCACTCCAGTGCGAATGGCAAATGCCTACCATATGCATGATGCCGCAAATGAAACCGATGAGGTTACTGGGCTAGTTGCGATGTTCTTTGAAAGACAACACCATGATTTGAGCACTTTCACCATGGAATTATTTTCACCAAATATTTTTTGCGTTTCTGTTCAGACAACAGTCAGCTATCTGGACGACACAAGAAATGGACAGCAACCAGCTACAACACCAGCACAACTACAGGCACAACAACAAAAACAGAACGACGATGCATCTTGTGAAAGCGAAGATGACGACGACGACGAGGACACACCGGATCGTGATTTGTCTTGCCTTTTTAAGATCGACAGCGGTAGCAGCCGTTTGTCCGCATGGCGTGTTTCACTGCTGAATATCCCATTCAAATTTGTGTGTGTTTTCAGTGTGATACAGTTGTGTTTTTCAGTGTGACTGCGCTGTGTGCCGCAAACCGGAGTGCGACATGAAAACGGACGTAAAAGATAGATGCATCAAGTGTGCACGATACTACCACAGGGCGCATCATGTGCCGACGATCCCCCCGGCCGGAAATATCAGGTTGCTCAAGTTTTGAATTCGAATAGACTTTTCTGTCTGTTATCTGTCTGTTATTTCGTGGTGTCAGGTATAGCATTCATAAGTCAGACATTCGTTGCGCTTGCCAAAAATGGAACCACGCATGGCAACGGAAAAACCATTTTGAGAGGTTCTTTGTGAAAAAAACATTTTTTCGGTTGTTTGTAGTCTCTGAAGAAATTTGATGTTGACCTTTCTAAAAAACATGTTTCAGCACTTGGAAGTGTCGGTTGTGTATGGAAGCGCCCGGGTTTCGTCAAGGCAAACGTAGCGATGATCAGATGCAGATGATTTTGGTGATGTTTCTTATCAAGTTGACATTCTTAAAATTCGTTTCATGTTTTTGTGCCTTGTGTGCTGCTGTGTGCGCACGGTGTCACTTTGCACTGTGGAGCTTAACACAACTGAGTGCTTGGTGATTGAATTGAATTGGTTGATTCAAGTGATTTGATCAATTGATTGGTTGGTTGAATTGAATTGATGGAATGAATTTAGTGATTGCAGAACATGCAACGTACGATGATGCGACTGCTGGTTGATTTTGACGACGCGACGTTATTCGATGAAATCGGTCAACAAATGCTCGATCAAGTGAATCGATTGACAAAGCAAATTGCAAACGTCAGTTTTGCTTTTTTCAAAACAAGAAAACTTATTCTCTAAAAATGCGGGAGACGCATATAAAAGGAGGAATATGGCCTTGCGTAAGCAGTGAAAGACTTGGCTCGACAACGCTTTTCAAATCTCTGATGTAGTACACGCGGATACAAGTACATAACAGTCACATTTTTGCGCCGTTTATTTTTTATTTCGGTTGCACATGTGCAGTGGAGGTATGTCACTTTCCACCCGGTCCTGGGGTGATGGCTCCTACTTCCTATTCGGGCCGACGAACTGCTGACAAACGTCATCGACGACGGCGGGCAACCGAGGGGACGACGGGTGATGACGCCAATCAGCGTTGTGCAGCCGTACTTGGCTTGTAGACAAGTCATCAGAGCCCAGGGGAGTGCTTGGACAGCGGTTAGCGGGAGGGGACGGCAGCCTCGCCAGTGGCATAAACTGGGTGCCAGTTCAGTTTGTCTGCATCCGCCGGGTTAGTGCTACACTACTCTGCATCTATGCCCTGCAGAACAGCTGGGAGAAATTGACGGGTGTAGCGGCGCGATTACGAGTCACTACGGGGTTTGAAATTTATGTTAGTCACTACTCCTATAAAGTCGCACCGGATAGTTGGTGGAATGTTCAGAGGCTTTATTTCTGGCATTTAGCGACCACTAAAACCACTAAAATAACAATCAGACTTTAAATCTGGTTTGCACAAAATGTATGGCAGAGGCATTGGGGAACGCAAGGTCTCCTTCTGTGACAAAGGCAATGACTCACCGGTTTATCCTGTCACAAAGTTTGGTAAAAAGAGTGAAAATCAACGGAAGACAACACTTTTTGCACTGTTGCTGCTGTGTGCACAGCGGTGCGTGCGTTAGCAACAATGAAAAGCTACATGCAGCAATGTTTTGCAATCTCTGATGTTTCTGTTTTTGCACAGAATTTACAGAATTTCGCACATGGTGTGATTTTACACTAAACTGAAGAGGACAATTGAAAAATAACTTAAAAATTTTTACGCTTTTCAACAAGCGTTTAAACAACAAACGCGGCGCAAAAATATAACTCTTATGTACTTGTATCCGTGTGTACCACATCAGAGACTTGAAAAGCGTTATCGAGCCAAGCCAGAGTCCGACTGCACCCAGTTTCGGAAACGAGCGCATGCCACAACGTGTCTCCTCATGAATGCCAATTCTTGAATTCAGATCTCGAGCGTAAAGGAAAAACTCATGGCGCTGTCGGGAAACGCAACGCCGAGGGTGCGAGATGCACTGCAACAGTTGATTGCTTGCGCTGGCTGTGTGTGAGAAAAAGTTTCATTTTGTTGTTTTCAACGCATGTTTGTTTTTTGTTGTTTTTGTCGTCAACATGGTTTACCGGTTTTTTGGCTTTTTTTGTGCTTTTCAATTTGTTACCGTTACTGATAAGTCATGCAGAGTGATTGTTTTTTGAGAGCAGAGTTTTGATCGGAATGATAGTTTTTGGCAAGCCGGGTTAGATTAAATTTTGATTTGTAGATCGCGTTTTTGTAGGCTGTTTCAGGTTTTTTTGGGTCTTACCTCTTTGTTATTTCCGGTGTCACAACATTTCCTTTTCGCTCGGCTCCCCACGACTGCCCCGCTCGTTATAACAGCGTTACACGATTGTTTTTGTACAATTGACTTATGTTGTCACATGTGGGCAGCGAGTGTCGTTGCAGTGTTTAAATCGACATTTATATGTTGCGTTGCATTGCAGTCAAATGTTTTTGCAGTGAGTTGTGTCAGTCTTACTTCCACGACTGCTTTTGTCTTTGTATTGCTCTCATATCAACAAATGGTCATTTTTTTCATTCCTTTTTCTCTGCTGTTGGACTCTTGAAAATACAGTTACAATGTGTTGTTTGGTACTTTTTGTCTACTTTGTGCCCATTTGCCTGCCCATTCGTGTGGGTTGACAATAGTCAAATTTACGGTGCTTCAAAGTTGCTTCGTACAAATAAATCAATAAACGTTGCAAGGGTTTGCTTGTGCAAAATCTTGAATTTTGAATTGGTTTCAGCGGGTGGAAAGTAAGGTAGAACTGAACTCAGCGGGAAGTGACAGAAAACTGACTGAAAAGTAAATGGAGATATCCGGAAATGTCTGAAAATGCGGGAAATGTCCGCGGGAAATGTCCGCGGGAAATGTCCGCGGGAAATGTCCGCGGGAAATGTCCGCGGGAAATGTCCGCGGGAAATGTCCGCGGGAAATGTCCGCGGGAAATGTCCGCGGGAAATGTCCGCGGGAAATGTCCGCGGGAAATGTCCGCGCGGGAAATGTCCGCGCGGGAAATGTCCGGTGCGGGAAATGTCCGCGCGGGAAATGTCCGGTGCGGGAAATGTCCGCGCGGGAAAAGTCCGGTGCGGGAAATGTCCGCGCGGGAAATGTCCGGTCGCGGGAAATGTCCGCGCGGGAAAAGTCCGCTGCGGGAAATGTCCGCGCGGGAAATGTCCGCGCGGGAAATGTCCGCGCGGGAAATGTCCGCGCAGGAAATGTTTGCGCGGGAAATGTCCGCGCGGGAAATGTCCGCGCGGGAAATGTCCGGTGCGGGAAATGTCCGCGCGGGAAATGTCCGCGCGGGAAATGTCCGGTGCGGGAAATGTCCGGTGCGGGAAATGTCCGCGCGGGAAATGTCCGGTGCGGGAAATGTCCGCGCGGGAAATGTCCGGTGCGGGAAATGTCCGTCCGCGCGGGAAATGTCCGCACGGGAAATGTCCGCGCGGGAAATGTCCGCACGGGAAATGTCCGCGCGGGAAATGTCCGCGCGGGAAATGTCCGCACGGGAAATGTCCGCGCGGGAAAAGTCCGCGCGGGAAATGTCCGCGAGGGAAATGTCCGCGCGGGAAAAGTCCGCGCGGGAAATGTCCGCGAGGGAAATGTCCGCGCGGGAAAAGTCCGCGCGGGAAATGTCCGCGCGGGAAAAGTCCGCGCGGGAAATGTCCGCGCGGGAAATGTCCGCGCGGGAAATGTCCGCGCGGGAAATGTCCGCGCGGGAAAAGTCCGCGCGGGAAATGTCCGCGTGGGAAATGTCCGCGGGAAATGTCCGCGGGAAATGTCCGCGCGGGAAATGTCCGGGAATCGATACATCGGTTGGTTGATGAGTATCGCAATTTGGCGTCATTGCCCGAGCATGAGATGAGAATGTCATAAAGTTCTATGGCGTCGAGGTCTATCGGGTCGGTGGGAGGAGTGATTGTTGTTGAAATGATAGCCCTTTCCCTCTCCTCAGCCCCGCACCGTTCTGGAAGTCCGAATTTGGTCCAAAATCTGATGCTCTTGTTAGGCCATTGGGGACGGATGATTAACAAATTCGAATCATACCAAACTCTGATTGTTAGCAGAGGAATGTGGTGACACGACTAAGCGGCCGTGTGAGCGAACGCCGTTTTTTTCAGCATCGAGTGTTGATCTTCATGGAGCTGTGTCCGGACGGCACACTGGAGAAGATCTGCCGCGAGGGACTCGATTTGCCGCTGATTCGCCAGTACACGTACCACATTCTCCGTGGCGTGCAGCATATTCACGGCGCCAAGATCATCCACCGAGATATCAAACGTTCGTTCGCCTGTTTTTGTTTTGTTCGTTTTTGGGTGGTATTTTCGGCCCTCCAGAAGTCGGAAAAACTGGGAAAGCGAAACAAACTTACTTCACGTTGCGGTTCCGTGCGCTGCCATGCGCTTTTTATGCGGTCTTATCAGCTTCGTCAAGGTCCATTAGTGTTGAAGGACTTTTTTGTGTATGTTCTGCTTGGGCTTGGTTTCTTATGAATGGACACGAACGAATCTGAATTGCAAACGTTCGAAATGTGGTGACGGATTTCTGAATCTAAGCGGATACGCCGCAACAGCCGGTATCACTACAGTCGAATCATAGGGAATCACCTGATTGGTTGGGGTTACGGTATGCATGCTTTCTGTGCCAACTAAACTCCGCCCCCACTGCAATGCCCGCACAGAAAACATGCATCACGTGGCCCCAACCAATCAGGCGATTCCCTATAATTAGGGATGGATCCGGCAAATTTGCCGGAAGCCGGGCCGGATCCGGCAAAAGCCCATTCCGGCCGGGCCGGATCCGGCAAAAATTGCCGGAATCCGGACCGGAATGGCCTTTTTATGTCTAAAAAACATGTACGCACATTTCGTCGCTTCTTCATCACATTTTCAGCATAAAACAGCACAGACACGGAAACAAAGTCAGCAAAACACAGCACGTGAACCAACCAAAAATTACAACAACAACAATTGACAAAATTCACATCGCATAGGGATAATCAAGTGCTGGCAACACTCCATTCAGAAACATGACCTTTTCGGCTGTACGAGTTGACAGACGAGATCGGCTGTACGCAAACTTCAGAGAGCATTCGTTCGCTTGCCACGCTTGTTGGTAGCGGTGCCAGGTATCTGCGCGTATAGTTTGGGGTATTTAGACGAGTTCAGCCGCCAAAAGTCTAGCATTAGATCACTTTTGTCCGGTTCGTCGATAAAATCATCCGACTCGTCATATTCATTTCGCCGCGCAGTTCGTCTTCGAGACTGCATTCGCCTGACGGGTTGCGCGGTCGGCAGCGTGAAACTCGATGCCTCCGTAGAGGCCAGTCGATTTCTTTTTTGGTTCGGGCTCGCGTTCACTTTCGTCATCGTCGTTGTTCTCGATCTCGGATGTATCGTCGCAGTTTGTGGGCGTCTCCGGTCGTTTCAAGATTTTCTTTGCAATGTGAAGTAGTTCACAACGAATCGCGCCTTCGTTTTCGAAGACGACTGCAGTATTCTTGAATCGCGGATAAACGTACGTGGCCATGATGTTGGATTCGTTGTGGAAAAGCGCACGAAAGCGTGTGTCGATGCCGGTCAGCAGCGTTTTTTTCGTCGTACCAATGCCACTCGCATCGACTTGTTCGATGCGCTGCTTCAGTGCGCAAACGGCGGGCAACACCATTGAAATGGATTCGTCGTCTCGTGGATTCGTCGTTGGGGGGGGGAGGGGGGTTTATCGGGTTTTAGGTGATCACGGCACCCCCGCACACCCACGGTAACACACGTCGCTAAAATCGCTGGTGTTCTGGGGCTCACAAAAAAGCAACTGTTTGACAGCTAACTGAATATGACCAACGAAGATGGCTGATTTCAAAAAAAAACCCTGCTATTGTTCATCAACAACGTCGGCCAAAAGCTGGCAGCCACGTTTTTTAAAGTGGACGATGCTGCACATAAGTTTACCACTCAAGACAAAAGCAGTGAACCATTTACCATTGAACAGAACACTAAACTAAAGAAACGCTCACTGATCACATGTCAAATGCACAACAACAAAACCAACAAAGCACCGAAACAAATTTGTCAAACCATTGAACAGCTCTGAAACGGAGGAATCAACTGGTTAATTCGCGGGTCTCGGCCATTCCGGCCGGATCCGGCCGGATCCGGCAAAATTGCGCCGGAATCCGAACCGGATCCGGATCCAATTTTAGGCGCCGGAATCCGGAATCCGGAATCCGGACCGGAACCGGCTCCATCCCTACCTATAATTTAGAGTTTAGGCCTGTACTTATAACACTGCAACAAGAATAGCCGCAATTCGTTAGATTGGTGACGGGCGTTCGAATATTCGTTTTTCAGCGGCCAACATTTTCATGGTGTCCGGCCCGGCGACACTGAAACTCGGCGACTTCGGCTGCTCGACGCGCATCAGCGACGTTGGCACGCAAACTGGCGCCATTACTGGCATGTTCGGCACGCCGGTCTATATGGCGCCGGAGGTGTGTGCTGGCAAATGAGTTTTGGCGTCAGTTGGCATTCGCATATTTCGTGATTTAGAGAAGAAAAAACGTGGAAAAATGACGAATGCACCGAAGCCATTTTGTGCACCGGTTGTGCAACGAATGTGCACGCAAGCCAAGAAACTTGGCACGCCAATTTGATGTTGGCACGCCACTCGGCCATCAACCAAGCACTCGCCTGTGTATTTTGTTTGTTCGCGAAAACGATAACCAAAAAAAGCATTTGAAATTTTTTTGGTTTTATTTTCCAGGTTTGTCGCGAAGGCTATTCGACGAAAACGCACGACGTCGTCGGCTATGGACGCGCTGTGGACATCTGGAGTGTTGGGTGTGTGGTGCTCGAGATGGTCACTGGAAAGGTGCGTCTCATTTTATTGAATGCGTTTCATGAATATAAACAGTATTTCGATATAATATGCGGGCAATTCGCCGATTGATTGGTCACCAGTATCAACCAATCAGCAGCTACACATCAAAAATATGAATATTTTTATGAATCGATGTGTTTTCAGTGCATTTTTATTATTATTGTTGTTGCAGAAACCGTTCCATGAGATGGACTTAGCTGGCAACCAGGCCATGTCGCTCTACTATCACATTGGTGAGTGCAAAAAAACTGTGTGCTGTGGAGGGAGACTCATCAACCATTAGTGGACTGTTGTGTTCGTTATCACGAACGAACGGTGGATTTTTGGCGTGTTTTTAGTCAGGCCATGTGATGTGTTCTGTACAATTTTGCGAAAACAAAGTGACACGTTTATACAAATGTACTGTACGTCACTTGCAAGGCATGAATCACGGCCCGACGATTCCGGCGACCATCGACGAACAGTGCGCTTCGTTCATTCGCGCTTGTCTCGAGCCGGACGCCGAGCGACGCCCGACTGCCGACACGCTGCTCGCCGATCAGTTCTGTCAGGTGAACAAAAAAGTCACTTGGTTTTTCGGCCATTTTTCATCCATTCAGTGGTACACGGGAGCCATTTTCATGCCTGTTCCTGGTAGGTAGCCAAACCGGCCAAACCTGGTAACCTGGTTGGCCGAAATTGCTGAATGGATGAAAAATGGATGATTTGCTCGACTGGTCGCTCAACATTTGGGGTAACCTGGTATGATGATGCCTGTTCTAATGCCTGTTCCGAACGGCCAACATGCCTGTTCCTGGGTAGGCCTCGGAACAGGCATAACAGGCTTATTGGTTGATTGTTGTTAATGAACAAACGCACCAGCTGATTCAGTACACGCTCATGGTGCCGGTGTGTTTGTTTGTGACTGTGCTGCAAAAAACAACAACGACGACTTCAGTTTTTTTTTAGCGAAGCTTGTCCATTAGACTGCTTCTGTTGTTAAAACTTAGCTTGGTAATGTTTTTGGGCGATAGCTCCGCCTCCTAGGGTTGGCAAAATACCGTTTTTTTCAAATCGTGGTAAAAAAACCTGTATTTTTACCGGTAAAATTACGGTAATTTTACCGGAAAAAAACGAAAGCCAAAAAGTTGTAAAAACCCACATATCTTTCGCAGCCGACTTTAAACTTGAACCAGAATTTGTGAAACAACTTTCAGAACGCTTTGTTCAAAATATTGTGCACCAACAAAGAAAATAAATTATGTTTGACTTGAAAATGACTTGAAATGACTTGAAAACCCAAGAGGTCAGCAATAAATCGAACATTACCTTTTGCTCAATCGTTTATATTCCACCAATTACACAGGAAAAAACCCAGCGTGTTCACGGGACAGTCTTTGGTCACAATAGACGAACACAATTTACTGCAATAACGCAGTTAAACCGAATTTAGAGTCAGTTCAGATCAAAAAGAAAACAAATCAGTAATTGTGTAAGAAAGACAATTTTGAGCGACATTTAGAATTTTTGAAACTTTCAGCTCAGCTCAGCAGCTCCAGCCCATTCTTGCACCTCGCTTAACAGTTCTTTCAAAACATCAGTGTCAAATTCGTCATCATATTTTTCTTGGTCACAGATTTTCTCATTTTCTCATCAAAAATGATATGAAAACTCAGGGCCCGAAATTGAAAAAAACCGGAAAAATACGAAAAAAAACCGGAAAAATACAGAAACGGTCTTTTTCCCGTTTTTTTCAAGGCATCAATTTTTGCCCTGGTAAAAAAACGCGTATAAATACGTGTTTTTTAACCGGTAAAAAAACCGGTATTTTTACCATGCCAACCCTACCGCCTCCCACCGGGATCCGCCCATATACCCGAACATGGCTAAACCCGGAGCTTGTTTTATTATGGCGCACTATTTCTGGCAACTTTCTAGTTTTTTTTCAGGTAGTCACTCGTCAGCCATCGTTTTCGGCGGATTGATGTGTTTTCACATTTCTTTGTCGTTCTTTTCTGCTGAGCAGAATTGATATTTTGTAAAGTTGGCTGCTTTCTTTCAGAAAATTTCCGCTTGACCCGGAGATTCGTTACTTTACCTTGTTGTTAGTTTTTTCGAACTGTAAAAACCGTTATCTTCTGAATCTGTCTTGTGTAATTGGGGTGTCTTTCTGCATTTCAGTTTTCTCAATACTCATTGCTTACAATCTTTGAAGACGTGTATCGGGTCTTAGTCTTGATTCATTTAGTCGTAATTACGCAGCTTTTACCTTGAATTTAGCAGTAGCTATGCATCTTCCACTTACCCAACCTCAAGCAATGGCATTGACAAATTTTTAATTGGTAAGATGTTGCACAAACGCCTTGATTTTCAGCTTGTTTATATTGTAGTGGAAATTGTTGCGTGGTAGGCTTGGAGATTACTTGGAATATTTGGAATAATATTTGGAAAGTACAGTACCTATGCAAAATTCTAACCTCAACTTATTTGAACAGCTGAACGTTATCAAGAGTTATCATGAAACACATAGCTTCATATTTTTGTTTTGGGCAAATTGCTTTGAAGTGGACATAAATATTATTGTTGTTTATTTGGTTACGTAGTGCATTTTTAAACCCCGAGTGCGTGTACAATGGTTTCCATTTGTGCCTAAATTTTCACTGGATTCGGTTTTTTCACACTGTTTTCATTGCCATTTTATAATTGAAGAGTCGGCAAAAGGGATTGCTTTTAATAAAGAATGTGATGAATTACTGAATAAAATTTATGATAAAACTCGGCAGTTTTGACTCAACTTTCCTAAAGAAAGACTTTTAATGAAAGCCAAAATTCTGTTTTGGTTTACCGTTCAGTTTGACTTTTGTGGCTGTTGGCCACATGCGTTTTCGTTTCATCAATGGGAAGCACAAATGTACTACAATAGTGAACCCGCAAACATGTTCAACTCGCTGATTGGCTGATTTTGAAGCGGTCTCACTAATTCGTGGAATGTTCGAAATACAGCCTATGAGAAGCGTGTACTTTGCTTCACTCGAATAATCCATATTGTGGATTTATTCAAACGTGTCCGAATTAAAATGACGTCATTGCGTTAAAAACATTCGTTTGTCAAAATACAGGCAAATTTCAGTTTGGTGTGACTGATTCGACATTCACCATTTGTATACGGGAAGCAATCGGCCAAACGGAAAGTCTGGTTTGCTGTGAACGACAAGCGCATGTTTTGCGGCACATGACGTCATTTCAGTGGGACACGTTTAAAAAAATAGGTCACACTCCAGTCGAATAATATTGCATAGAACAAGCAGTTACGGTTTTCAAAATGAGCTCATAACTGCAAAAAAAAACTTTTTTTCCGTCGTCAGTTTTTTTTTAAACAGAATCAGCAGCAGACACCCCCCCCCTTCGAGAATGCCGGACGACGTGCGACGCCCGGCCACACCGGCCGACTTGGACGCCCTTCCCCAGACGATGAAACGATACGTGCGAAACGTGCAGACAGCCAGCAGTAGATTCTCGGAGAAACAGATTAGGTCTGGTCTGCAGCTGCTCTTCGGTGGAGCACTTTTCGTAAAACTATAAAACTGCACTTTGACTTTCGACTTTGTAGCTCCTCCCTACCGGTTTCAGGAACCCGAAAGTGCCGCACTCCGGTGGTTTGTGGTGTGTGGGTGATTGTTCGAATCAGTGGGCTGTATCCAGTCCAGCTGGCCAATGTATACAACCAGCTGATTGGTGGGTTGCACATACCACACGTGCAGTATGGTGCATGCATTCGGTGCAGTTGTATATATTGCCAGATTGTATACATGATTTCGTGTTTCTCACTTTTGTTTCAGATACATGCGTCGCGCAATACCGATGTTTGCCGGCATCTTAGCCGTGCCGATTGGCATTTACTTCTACACGATGTACGCCATTAAACAGGAGACGTTTCTGCATGACTTGGACGTGCCGGAGCCGCCGCCGCCGCGGATGAAAAGTTGAGATTTTGTGGAATGATTTTGTAAAAAAAATGACATTTTTGATGAATTTTGGGACTGTGGATATATTATTGTGAACGAACACGTTTTCATTCTTGTAGATTGTGGATGTTGTGTTTTGTTTTTGAATTTCCACCCAGACAATTGTCAACTTGTTTTTATGTATTGACCAGTCTTAATTGGCACCTCTGATATTAAAGACACCTCTGATACCTTTACTCGCCTGGTCAATTTGGTGGAACTCTGGTGGTCATTTGGTGGTGTTTTTGTTATGTCAGCGCTCAAAACTTTTGTTTCTCGTTCCAATAAAACTGGGCAGACACTCGCAAATGTTATTTATTATATTCACACGCAGATGGAAAATATGATTCAGAAAAAAAACTAAATACAAAAATGCACCACGAAAAAATGCACGACGATTTATCTGAAACAAAAAGCACCGCTGATAAAAAAACGTTTTCTGTGCAGTTTCGCCTTGCTTCTCCTGTAATCACTTTTCTAACAACAGTAAAGTGTCTTAATTTCAAGTTTAAAAAAAGTGGCGGTAGGAACTTACGATAACGATAACCACATTTGATAAGAATAACAGTGGGAATCCTGAAAAAATAGGAACAAACAAAACTCTAAGTGAATTTTCATTGGCAAGCATAGCGAAATACCACCGATCAAAAAACAAACGCATCCCACAGGCATGTTCTCCACAAGCTAACACTGTCGGCGAATCAACGTGAAGGTACTGAATTCAATCCAGTAAGGGTTTTTAATGCTAAAGAGCGTATTGTGGATTTATTCAAACGTGTCCGGACTAAAATGACGTCATTTGCTTTAAAAAACGCCCGTTTGTCAAAGTACGGGCACTAAAATGTCAGTTTGGTGTGACTGATTCGACATTCACCATTTGTTTCCGGAAAGAAATCGGCTAAACGGAAAGTCCGGTTTGCTGTGAACGGCAAGCGCATGTTTGGCGGCACATGACGTCATTTTAGTGGGACACGTTTAAAAAAATAGGTCATACACTCTTGTTAATATTGCGCAATCTCACGTTGTGTGCAGTCACGGTAGCGCGTGCGTGTCTCAGCACTGTACGTCTGCTGCCAGTGCGTTTGTGTTGTGTGTGTGTGTGTGTGTGTGCCAGTGCAACCGTAAACGGTGTCTTATACAAAAACCGCTTCAGACCGGAGAACTCTATCGAACTGCAAAACGAAAAAAACACACCGCGCGATATGTTGCCCTCCATCGATCCGTCGAATACGGCCGGCGACGACGACGCCGCCGAGTCCGGCTACGAGATCGCCCGTTGGAACTGGCATCACGTCGAGTATCCGTTCATCATCGCCGTCTGGTTGCTCGGAGCGACGTTCGCAAAGATTCTGTTCAACTCGATACCGAAAGTGTCGAAATATTTTCCGGACTCCTCGCTGCTAATCACGATGGGTCTGCTATTCGGCGGGCTGTTCCGATTGGTCGGCGACGATCAGATCGAGAAGCAGATGATCCACTTGTCGCCGGACTTGTTTTTCGTCTATCTGTTGCCGCCGATCATGTTCGAGGCGGCCTATTTCATGCCGAAACGTGCGCTCTTTGATAATGTCGGCGCCGTGTTGACGTATGCGGTCGTTGGGACACTCTGGAATACGTTCGCCATTGGTTCGTTGCGTGTACAGGCGAACTGTAAATTGTGCGCTCATAATCGGCTGGCTGGTTGGTGAACATCATACGCAATGCATGCAGTGCTTTCACCGCAGGCATTGCTGTGGCGGCGGAGTCTGTCCTGCACCGGAAAGCACTGCATCACGTGATCACCAACCAATCAGCTGATTGTCCATAATGGAGACTGCGTGCATGCATTGATTCAAAAAACAGCGGTGACGCTCTGAGGAAAACGTGTGTAACACCAAGTTATTCCACAATGGAGCAAAGTAAAGGCCCATTCATGCACACAAATTTTTACGGCACGTCACGTCACGTCACGTCACGTGTCTTCATTCATGATGCAAAAAACACCCATCCGGCACGTCACGACGTCAAGCTTTAGATCACACGCTCGTTCATACTTGCGCACGTCGACGTGCGTCGACGGACGTCAAAAAGAGAGGTATGAATGAAGACGTGACGTGAAGTGACGTGCCGGATCATTTTAGATTTTTTGCTCATTCATACCTGCGCACGTCGACGTGCGTCGACGGACGGCAAAAAGGGAGGTATGAATGAAGACGTGACGTGACGTGCCGTGCCGGATAATTTTAGAAACTGACCTAAAAAGCCGTACGTCAACATATGCAAAATTCAATAATTTATTCGTGTGTTTCAAATATTTCAAATAACACCGCGCTTTTGAAAGCTGTCAGATTTGTTTTTTTTCGTTGTTTATTTTCGTTGTTCTTTCAACGATGTCGCGAAAAGTTGGGAGAAACGCAGGTTTGCTTTTCCCTGTTGGTCTCTGACTACTCTGACGCAAATGCAAAAATTTGTTGGTGAAAACCGAACAACTTCTATTCATTTGAATATCATCAACTTTTTGAAGCAAAAAACGAATCGTAGCCGCCGGGAACTGAACCGCACGCGTTGTTTGCTTTCAGCGGGAAGTACTACCCGTTGCGCTTTTGCCTCACTAGCCAGGCATGCAGTTATAGTGCTACACGTGTACTGGGCATCTTAGTGCATGCACACAAGCTTTACAAGCTGTGTGTTATAGATGGTATACTATTGGTCAATTATTCATTAGTTGACGAATGAATAATGGAGTTTTTAAATTATTTGAATAATACTATTTTGAATAATGAGTAATGGGCCCATTATTCAAATAGTACTATTAATGACGAATGAATAATGCAAACAAAAAGATTGGACTTACGGTATTTAAAACAAGTTGCACAAGTTGCAAAAGTTGTGTGCTCAGAACACACCTTGATTGACCACACCAACCTCGCATTTTGTGATACCTCATGAGCATTGAAAAATGACAAAAAACATGTACACTGACAGGAAGGTACTGAAATCTGATTGTAAATTTCCACAGGTGGTGCACCAAAACAACCTTCTGAAACTAAAACTCGCGGTTGATTTGTTTTGTTTGTTTATGCAGTAAGTCAAAATTGTATCATGTTTTTTCTGCATTTCAACCATGGAACACCAGAAACCTGCCTATTGCACTGCTTGTTTTATACATTATTCGCAAATTCGTAATAGCTGTGCAAAATTCAACACATTTTTTGAAATCCTGAGTGCATTTTAGTTTGGAAAAGTGAAAGAATCGTTCAATTTGGTTTTATATAACTCGAGATACAGCCATTTTTGTCCAGAAAATCGAAAAATCAACAAACACAAAATCATGCGAGGGGGTTGTTTTGAATGTGGCATACACACATACGTATGTGAGCAATTATGCACCCCTCACGCGTAAGTCACAAGAGACAGTGTTATGTTTCTCTCTGTTGTTGTTGTGTTTATCTGCGTGCACACACGACATGCAACGGTTAAATGGCTATATCTTCTGCACCGTTTATCCGTTTGAACTGAATTTTGGATATGTTATACCTGTACACCTAACAACTGTCGCCAATTAGTTTTATCCTGAACCGATTAGGAAAGCAGACGTTAGGGCCTTTGGTTATAATTAAACGTTTTGTTTACTTTTATCAGTGTTGATTTGTTTAAAATGGTGATTTGCACTTGATCCTCTCCGCCATTGATGATTTGGACCTAATTCGATAACTAAAACATCAATGTGTTAGGGTAAAACTAAAGGGTGGCAGGTAAAAGTCAATGAACAATCGTTCATTATTCATTAATCATTTACTATCGGCAAATTATTCATGTGAATAATGTATAATTTGAAAAATTACGTGAATAATACTATTTGAATAATATATTACTCATTCGTCATTCATTATTCAAACTCAATGTTTGACGAATGAATTATTCATACCATCTATACTGTGTGTCGAGTGAGCACGTAATTTCGCTGCACGCTAGCACGCCTGTGGTAACTCCTGGTCCTCATTGGCATTTTTTCTAACCGTATTAACGCCTGAAACCGAATTTTTTCACAATTTTTCAACCGAAACCGAAAACTACTTATTTTTCAGAAACCGAAAAGATAATCATGAAATCAACTAATTTTTTTAAAACTTCAATTTTAACGTGGCTAGAACTGCGTTGCAGCAAATTTTATTATTGATTATCCCATGATTATGTTCCAATTTGCAGCAATATCACCGCAATTCGTTCAAATAATTGAAAAAAATAGCAAACAAACAAAATGAATACAGAAAATCAAACCATCTTCGCATCTCGACGTACGGCATTTTAGGTCAGTTTCTAAAATTATCCGGCACGGCACGTCACGTCACGTCTTCATTCATACCTCCCTTTTTGCCGTCCGTCGACGCACGTCGACGTGCGCAGGTATGAATGAGCAAAAAATCTAAAATGATCCGGCACGTCACTTCACGTCACGTCTTCATTCATACCTCTCTTTTTGACGTCCGTCGACGCACGTCGACGTGCGCAGGTATGAATGAGCAGAAAATCTAAAATGATCCGGCACGTCACTTTACCGCACGTCTTCATTCATACATGACGTGCCGTGACGTGACGTGCCGGATATATAAACGTCTTGCATGAATGGGCCTTAACCGTGAGAAAACGGCTGTAAGTGTTCCAATAGTCGCAGCTGTTTCGGTTAACCCGTTTTGTAGCGAACGCTTTACGAAATCTTTTTTTTCCAAAAATTGAAACGATTGAAATTCATTGCAATAGGTAAACACAAATTTGTCAGGCAGTTGCTGACTGTGCAATATAGCCCATATCCTTCTGTATATTCTGAATGGTCAACTGTGTCCTGCTACCGAAAGTGTGACCCAAAATATTACGCAAAGCGTTTTGCCCAGTGAACGTTTGCCCAAAATTGACACACAGGTTTCTCACTGTACGGTGTCTCAAAGTTGGGCGCATTCTCGTTCGAACTCGACGTCTGGCACATTTTACTGTTCGCGGCCTTGATCTCCGCCGTCGACCCGGTCGCCGTTCTGGTCGTCTTTGACGAGGTGCACGTCAACGAGGCGCTGCACATTGTCGTCTTCGGAGAGAGCCTGTTGAACGACGCTGTCACGGTGGTTGGTTCGCTTTGGCCAAAAAAAAAATAATAATTGTCGAGAACCGCGTGAAAACTGAAGAGTCGATATACTGTAATAGAAAAACGTTCCACATTTCACTGAGTAACCGATTTAACCAGGTCAATTTGCTGCATACAGTAGAAACAGACACACCAGAAAGCGTGTGTACATCGGTGTGTTTGTGTGTTTGTTACAACTGATATTCGACGGGAATTTTGAGAGAGTCCACGGTTTTCCATAAAAAGGGACACCACGCTGTTTTCGAGGAAAAACTGCTCTGACCGACAATAAACTCGTTTTCTTTTCAACGGTTTGGTGGTGTACCGTGTTTCACATTGCCGCAGTTCCAGTTTCGGCGTAAAGTGCGCCACGGTACACCACCACAAATAAAAAGTTCGAAAGGATATCTGGCCATCTGAAATTCGAATTTCTTTCCGGTGCTCTACAACATTTTCTCTGCGTTCGCGCACATGAGCGCAGCTGGAAGCACGATACAGCCGTCCGATTTCGGCATGGGCTTGGCGTCATTCTTTGTCGTCTCGTTTGGCGGCATCGCCATTGGCATGCTGTACGCTATTTTCGCCGCGTTTTCCACCAAGTAATAATGTGGCGCAGAAGTTGTAAGGTTTTGATTCTTCTGAGCCATTTTGCAGTTGGTTTATTACAGTTGGTTATGATGATTTGTGAGAGACGGGGGCACGGAGTTTGGATTTGCAGCGCGTTGTTTCGATTTCCAAAATAAACACCGATGAATCTGAGTAATTTTGAAGGGTCACACACAATGTTGTTTATTTTGAACGTTTTTGAACGCGCTGATTGGACGCGTTCAAAAATTCACAGATTTGCAATGAACGTCCAAGTGTTGGAGCCACTGATGGTTTTGGTGATACCATATTTGGCGTACCTATCAGCTGGCGCATTCACGTTGTCCGAAATTCTGTCGTGCGTTATGCTAAATTTTCTTGTCTTTCCATTTCATTTCCGAACTCAACTCAAAAAGTGATTTTCGTTTTCAGTTATCGCAGAACGAAATTAGTATTCTTAACGCATCAAAGTATCTTAACACTCAAAGTCGCAGAACCAAAAAAAACGATCAACATCAGCAAAATCTATCAATCAGCAGCAATCAGCAGTTTTCAGCAAAATCTATCAGCAGTAAATCAGCAGTTTTCAGCATCGTCACATGCGGCATGGTGATGAAGGAGTACGTCAAGGAGAATATCGGCTATAAATCGCGCGTTACCGTAACCCGGTTATCGCAGATGCTCGCATCGAGCAGTGAAACGATCCTGTTTTTCCTGCTCGGCCTCTCAAGCGTTAACGGCGTCTACTCGCTGAAATGGGACCCATGGTTTATCAGCCTTACCGTAATTTTCTGTCTACTGTATCGATGCATCGGTTCGTTTCAGCCGTTTCACCCAAAGGCGTTTGATTATTTCATGGACTAACCGGGCTGCGGTCGATTGATCAACGTTGAAAGGAAACAGATGCTTTTCCAGGTGTTTTCGCACTGACCTACCTCCTGAACCGCTGGCGCGCTGTGAAGTTCACGTTTTTCGAACAGGTATAACAGTGAAAAGTGTTGATCGGAAGAAGACACCCTGTCATGATTGTTATATCTCGTCTTGAAACTGTTTGCAAAAATGGAATTGCTTCAAAATACTGAATTCGAGCGAATTTGCACATACATCACGTTTACCAACATGTAGCAAGCAAAGAAGAACGCTTATTGTTCTTCTACTCCAATGAATCAATGCAAGGTGTGAAACTTGTAAACGCGTAAATAATCTGATTGACGTTTGATCCGGAATTATTGCTATCAGATCGTCATGGCCTACGGCGGATTGAGGGGTGCCATCGCTTACGGTCTCGCAGCGTCAATGTCGAGCAGCGTAACCGTAAAAGAGCACCTGCTGGCCGCGACCGTGGTTGTGATTTGTTTCACGGTCTTTGTTCAGGTTGTGCGGTATTTTCGGGTTTTCGTCTTTTCATGCATAATTCTTTTGAAGCTTAATGGCAAAAAAGTGTTTCATTGCTGTTTCATTGTTTATTTTAATGATAGTAAGCTCAAAACAGAGATATACCGTAAAGTCTTGCATATAAGGTTCCTCCCACTTATAAGACCCCCACCCAAAAGTGGGCGGAGTGTCACACGGCGGGAAACCAAAAAATTCAAAATTTTGACTTGGTCAAAATCCTACCCCGTTTATAAGGCCCGAAATCCCTAATGTTCGCTTTATAAGACCTCCTCCCACTTATAAGGTTGTCACACGAAATTCCACTTTTTTCAGAAATTTTTGATTTTCAAATTTATATAAGGAGACCTTATATGCAAGACTTTACGGTACTGTAATTTCAAAAAAAACAATAACTTTCGTCGCCCTACCCGTTGTATACCCGTTGCCAATAATTAGTCGTATCAAATTAGCATGGCATTCATTGTGTGTGGCACAAATTTTTTAAAGCTTTTTAGGGTGTCACAATAAAACCGCTCGTGAAACTGTTGAAGATCAAACAGAAGAGCAAAGTCGAAACGGCCATTCATCAAAAGATCACTGAAAGGGTAAAATAAAGTTCTGCTGGTTTCGTCGAGTCACCGCTTTCATTATTGCTGACTACACATGTTTGCATTGGAACGCGTTGATTCACCTAAAGGGGCATTCATGAAGCAGTATTTAGTGACCGCGTTGCTACAGCTACTAAATACTTCTTCATGAATGCTGCTTAAAACAACTGGCTGAAATATTAAAGGCAGTCAGCGTATGCTCGTCTATTTCCAAATAAAGTCACCAATCGTCTTTTTCCAAAATCACTTTCAGTTTATTGACCGATTTCATTTACCAGATGTTCGACCATTTTCTCGCGGGCATCGAAGAAATCTGCGGATACCGCGGGCAGCACTGGTTCAGAAGTTGGTTGGTGCGGTCACCAGAAGAAGGGAACGCGGTTTTAGCAGTGATATGTCAGCTCGCTGATTGGCTACGATTTGAAATTAGCAAGCCCACCTGAAATAAAAAGTCCAACAGGGGGTTGCTGCGTTATTGAAAATCTCGTTGACTTTTTATTGGAACTTTAACGTGGACTCGAAAATCCCGAATTATACGGTATTTGGTCTCGACACGATCTATGCAGCTGATGACATCCCTGGCTGTCTATAAAAACGTTTTTTACAATTTTCATCTTGCATTCTCTGTCGATTTCCAACAAATTATTCTAAGAGCTAAGATAGTTGCAAGTATTGAAGCAAGAATCGTGTCAAGATCGAATACGGTAGATACCGTAGTCGATATCTGAATGCTCAACAGTCACTGAAAACCATTTTCAAACGTTTTTCCAAACAAATTCATGTCTTGATTGGCTACCATCGGCGACTCCAGTAAACATCATGTTTCATCAGCGCCATCTCAGTAGAGTGCAAAACAAATGCAGCGCATCACTCAATCTTGTACCAGTTTTTGGACGGCTCATTATAATTCTGAGTGAACGCACACACCTCAGACATATAGACAGCAGATGTGAAGATAAAAAAAATATTGCGAAATAATGCACTGTCGCAGGTTCGAGCACATCAACACGAAATACCTGAAACCGCTGTTGACGAAACAGAACCGCACCTCTTCTGATATGCGCATTGTGCGAGCCGCGAAAACAGCGGTCACCAGAGAGGCGATCACGTCCGCGCAAGCCCGCATCGCCCGCAAAGTGACCGTCACTGAGGGCGGCGACCCGCGGTATGCAGTGTCGTTGTTGTTGTTGTTGTTGTTGTTGTTGTTGTTGTTGTTGTTGTTGTTGTTGTTGTTGTTGTTGTTGTTGTTGTTGTTGTTGTTGTTGTTGTTGTTGTTGTTGTTGTTGTTGTTGTTGTTGTTGTTGTTGTTGTTGTTGTTGTTGTTGTTGTTGTTGTTGTTGTTGTTGTTGTTGTTGTTGTTGTTGTTGTTGTTGTTGGGATTTCAGGCAATGCTTTTAGCCAGGGCTAACCCGGAAGAGCGTGCAGAACGCCGTCGAATAGGGCGCCCATCGAGTTTGTCTCTGTCATTAAGTGCCTACACACCCCTCGGCGAGGCTCGAACGCACAGAAATCGGGTTTTGAAAGAGAAAATGGCCAAAAAGTCCGAAACGCCCATTTACCGGTTTCCTGCGTGTGGACAAATAAACAAATCCAAACATTATTGCGCAATTGATTCATTTTACAGACTTGAGCCTGAAACAGCAGCGAAATGTGCTGCTAAAGAGCGTTTGTTAGTTTAAAGATATTGCACTCGGGTTACTGTACTGAACGACTGCGTTGTAATGTTAGGCAGTCATAAACAAACACACAGGCAGGCCGACTGACGCTGACACGTTCGCTGCTATCATAACTCATGGGTGCCTGTGTGTTTGTCTATGACTGCGCAACGTTATTAACGTAAGACGAGTGTTATCAGTTCAGACTAGAACTTTCTGCAAAAAAAACATCGGAACATTTCACAGACCGGAAGCGAATAATGTCTTGCCGGAGATTGTGATCACAGACACCGGCGGCCTGGCGAATCCGTCGTTTCAAGACCATCACGAACAGGTAATACGGTAATACGGTAATACTGCTACCGTATACAATAAGACGAAATTTGGCGATTTTGCAGGAGAATTTTTCGCCATTCTTGCTTTTGTTGAAACACTTGTTTACGAACATGACTTATTGACAGGAGAGAGTTCTAGGATTAGAAATTCAGTCTCATTACAGTTTTATGACGAACAAATAATAGAATTTTCTATTATGCCATGAAAAAAATTGACTTAAATGCGACAATGTACACCAGTTTCAACGTCGCGGCAAAATCCCTCTTTGTCTCACTGTGCTACCGTAACCTACCGTAACCCATCGCGCTCTACCGTACCCCTTTACAGCCTTTTGATCAAGCAGCAGACGCGTCAAGAACCAGTCTTACAAGCCCAGCAGTCAGCGCCATCAAAGTTCACCATTTGCTCTTCGATACGCCAATTGTAAGACGTTTTTTTGGGCAAGTGTCGTTTTCAGCTTCTTGCACGAATGCAACATATTGCGAAATTCAGTATTCATAAATCTCTGGACAAATGAACTTTTTATTTCAGTCGAAGGCGACCGCGCGACGAAACACTATCAGCTTTGTTGAGCGGCCCGATAAGCCGGAGTTGCCATGAAGAGCCAGTTTGTTCACTGAAAAGATGGAGAAATGAAGGATTCTTCAGTCTGGAAAAAAACAGTTTCTCGGATTCACAAAAATCAGCAGAATCTAAGCAGCAAAAATTCAGCACACTTGTTCTGCAAGAAATTTGCAGATTCAGCAGAATATAACGACATTCTTCATTTCTATTTTCTAGCCCAGCCAGAGGGTTGTGTATGTACATAATTTGCATAATCTTGCTCAAGGTTTCGTTCCGTAAAGTAGTTGTTGCTTTTGAATTGCACGCACTGATTGACCATATCAGCGAGATGCAGCCAATCAGCGTGTATGAATTAAGAATCGCTGTACGGAATGGCCGAGTAAACAAGGCAACTTTTTTCAGGGTGCAAGGGGAGCGCGAAATTTGAATAAAAGAAAACCCGTTTAGAAACGGAAAACGTTTTGTCTTTTTTTTAAACTAATTGATTCTTCGTGCTGTTCTGTTCATTCTTTTTCCTTGCACACACGATTTTGGCAATCTTGAAAAATGCAACTCTCCTATTCTGCGACTGATCCCCCTTCATCGAGAATGCCAGGACTGCCTAATTTATTCGGCCATACTGTATGTACTAAAGGTGGCTCACTTGTGCATCCCTCACCACAGTTATACAGTAGCACAGTTGTTATGTGTCGCCGGGTTTTTGTGCAAAGTTCACACCAGACTCAGTGCAATACGTTGTCTATATATTACCGTATTTTTATACAGAAATGCTCGTTTTATTATCGTGGAGATGATAAAGATCAAAAGTAATAAATGACTTTCAATGCGTTTGTTTTCGACTTTTAACAAAAAAGGTGTTGCGCAGCGCAGATAATTTATGAGCAGTTGAGAGACAAGCGCCAGATACTGAGAAAACGTCGTAGAAGGCTGAACTCGTGAAGCGTCCGTGCGAACGGCACGGGTCACCACGGGTGGAACGCAGTGGAATTTTCCGTGAGCCACGTAAGGCATTGAGAGTTACTTTGGTTTCAAGACTGAACGCGCGCATCGATAGGCAGACAGTTTCAAGCCTGACGCGGGAGTTCAAAATAGGCACAGTAATGCGAGTCTCCTAAAAGTTTTAAACTGTGAAAAGTGAAAGTGACACAATTTTGCCTTTGTCGTTCATGTCGGCGCCATCCATTCTTCAATCAGACGGACACGACGA